>SAUE01000010.1:284200-298801 GCA_009724625.1 Deladenus siricidicola | reverse complement strand
TATTTGTGCTTTATTTCACGTGGGAAAAATTTCTTCATTAGTTTCGAACTGTTTTAGTGAAGCATTTCAAAACGAACTGCTTTAAAGGTGAGGTTCACGAAATTATGCGTTATTCAATTATTCTAAGATTTTCGACTTTGAAAAATTGTAGTTTAGCGCGCAATCTTCACGGTTAGTTTTTAAAATTTCAGGTCGTTAGTTTTCCACCGGATAGTAGCATATCAGGGACCGGTTCCACGGACGGAGATGGGTCACGTGCTTCTTCTCCATCCCCGTCGCCGCCGTCGAATTACGCCGATTCGGGAATTAACAGCCTCGATTCTGCGCCTCCAAATAATGTAGCGCTCCATTCAGCCCATTTGTTTACTTCCAACTCCGGCCTCTCATCAATGGACGAGAATGACGCCACAATGACGTTGGTGGCCGATAAGGCATCCGTGGACGAGATGGAAATAGATTAAATTAGCCACAATCAATTTATTCGTTTTTCCACATTTGAAGCGTTTATGAAGTATGTTAATCACAATTCTTTCACTTTTTCGAAAATGGATTAAGAATAGAACAAATTGAAATGATAAATATTTTTTTAAATATAATATTACTTCAACTTTTATTTATGTTCTAATGCGGAGTTTTATCTTAAACTATTTGAAGAAATTATTAGGAAAGTTCGTCTCCCGTATGGTCTCATTTATGGATTGAACCAATGTATAATTTCGAGAATAACAATACGAATTTTCTATAATGGGAATATAGATAGCACTTGGAAACGGGCGGACTCAGAATTTTTCGTTGGGTAAGGAAAAATTTAAACTTAGTCATTTTTCAACAAAGCATCGATGGCCAAAGTCAATGTCCTTTTTAGAACGCTCTCGACGAGCATCCTTTTGGCATTAATAAATCGTAAAATATTTCTGACCTGGCTCCGCCACTGGTTTTTTGGACAAATATAAAATGTTCAGAATTTATACGTCACCTCTCTTCCACAGAGATGTGATTTTTTCATATGTTTAAGATAGCGTAAAATAAATCTATTTCATCTCTAAAATCCGTTGAATTCTTATGCCATAATATCCCATTTTTTCACATTTTTGAACTTGCATTTGTACCAAATTTTAAAATGTTTTATGGGTTGTTGTGGCTTTTTGTACATTTTATGAACAGGAGTTCCAAATGAATAAAAATTGCTGAATACGTTTGATGTTGTTTCTACAAAATTTTGTTTATTTGACTTTTTAAGCAAATACGAAAGTTTTTAAATAATAGCGTTATAAAAATGCTTGTTTACTATTTTGCGACAAAATTTTCGCAGTGTACCGTAAACAATTTTGTTTTCTCGATTCATTTTTTAATAAAAAGTCAAATAAATAAATGAAAAACAATAATTGGATCTGAATTTCCTGGAAAAAGTTGGATGTTTTTTAATATTGGTTAATTTTCGAATTAAAAATTTTCTCTTCTTCTCTGGCTGCATTTGTCTGATGTGCATTTGGGGAATTTCTGACAAGTTTTAGTTAGCACTTTTGTGAAACAAAAACGCGGAAAACGCTGACCAATGGTCGTCGCATTGGTCACTATGGTGGAAAAACAAACAAAAACATGAAAACAAAAAGCGCTTCAAATCGCAAAATCAAATTCATTGCTGGCTTGTAGAATTTTTCTACACTTGCTGCAATTTGATCTTTTGTGAAAATTAAATCATTTATTTAGATAAAGCGTTATAAAATGCTTTATTCAAGAGTGAGCGCTTGTGAAAATACAGAGTATATTAAAAAAATAAAGTGAAAAGGACTAGAAAAAAAAGGAAAATTTGCGGATGTAATAGAAACTAATATATAGACGAAGGAATTCCGCTTATTTTCGCAACATCCTCCGAATGGGAAATTTGAGCCAAAGTTTCGGTTGTGACCGTTCGTTCGAAAAAAAAATTACAGGAAGCTCATGTATTTTTCATGATATTTTTGCCACATATTTTGAATCTTCATTTTTAAGTATCATGGAAAAGAGCACATTACTTAGTGATTTTCCAATGTACATATTTTCGGCGAATGCCTATCCGGCTTAATTTTTTTATCTTTTAGGTTTAATTTTTAAAGCGGAAATCAAAAAACTATCGAAATTGTTTCTTCGTAAACACGTCCACCGATGCCTCCGGTGGGAGATTATGCCGAAATGGTGGAATATAGTCCGGAATGCGGCAAAAAATACTCTCGTAAATAAATTCACAGCTTTTCCATTGGCAACTATTATTTCGTTTTTAATTCTTCAATTCGATTGCATTCAATCGTCCGATGGCATTTTGCAACAGACAAATAATTGGAGATGGAATCAGGGCAACAGCAACATGAAACAAAATACAATTCTTGGAATGTCTGCGCCCCCCGAAGTTTCTGTGAATTTCTTACCCCTTCCACCTGCGCAAAACAGTTTCGGCAATTGGCAGGGTGGAAGAGGCGATGAAGAGGTGGGTACATTTATATTTTTAAAAGATTAAAATCTCGCTAAGATCTCTGAATTTATTCTCGTCATAGAAAGAACTATCGCCAATTTTGGGCGAGGACTTTTGGACGGCACGTTATTCAAAACCTCGACAAAATCACCTGACGCAGAATTACCGAGGGCGAATACCCAACCGATCATATGTTGGTGCCTCGCCAAGGGCCCCCAAACGAAAACGGGTACGCTGGCGAGGCCTTCTCGGTTCCACCGAAGAGTCCGAAGAAAAAGGTAACGAAAATAAGTAAAACCCTGTAAATACTCCCACTAATTCATTGTATATCAGGAACCAGTCGAAAATGAATTTGAGATTTCGAAAACCGAAATTCGAATGGAGCTTTAAAAGGTGAAAATCGAAAGGCCCTCGTAATTTCAAAAATAAAATTTCTATCGAAAGAAAAATCAACGAAAATTGAGAGAAGAAATTAGGCGAAAAAATGGTGTTGGGACATTTCGGGATTGGACATTTCAATTTTTTTCAAAATTTTTTTTTCAGGTTTCAGACTGTGTTCTAGTTCTATTTGATTCCGATTCTGAAAGAAATTTTCACCGGAATCGAAAGAATGTCTTGCATTGTTTCGATTAGTTTTGAAGTGATTTAAAACAAATAAATCTGAAAAAAATTGAAATTATACCTTGGTCCCCCTGTGGTTTTTTAGAACTTTGATTGGTTCTAACTCGCCGGCGAGTAAAGTCCGGTGAAAAATTCTTTCAGAATCGGAATCAAATAGAACTAGAACAAAGTATGAAACCCGAAAAAACATTTTGAAAAAAAATCGAAACGTCCTATCCCGAAATGTCTCATCACCGAAAAAATAAAAAAAACACCGAAGATAGAAATTCGAAAATTTTCTCATCCCTGTTGTATGTGGATAAATCAAGTTTGCAATTAAAGGTTCCTCCAACGAATATGGTGCCACGAGGGAGGAATTTAATCGTGTGGATGATGGTGACTGCTCCCTCTACCCCAACAACACTTTCAATGCACCATTTGCATATGCATGCGAAACGCGCGATGAAGCGACCGGCCTTGCGCCACCCACAATCGTTGTGCATGAGGCGGCGTTCGCCAACGAGACGGGTGACTACGTCTATCCACTTGATTTCGCACAAACGCTGCGCATTTTTCTTGATGTCACTAGCTATGCGACGCGACGGTAAAAGAATTTTACAGAATTAACAATGTTATACTTCAAATTTTTGCCTAACATTAAAGAGATTTGAAGTTATAAGCCGTAATAGTACATATTTGAGATATGATAACATGCGAGCTGAGGTACTTCTTTATCGCCGAAAGACGGGTTGGATGGGCTGCGGGTGGTCTGTCGTGCCAACGTTTGGCACATTGTAAGATGTTATTCAAAGATGCAAAAACATGTAGAATTATAGGCTGAATCAAAAAAAAATTCGAAATAAAAAACTAGATTAGAAGCACAATTGCTTGCACCGGCTGTTTTATCAAAATTTCGGAATAAAAGATATTCAACGCACGGTTTTTTAATTAAAAAAACAATCCGATTTTATTAAATAATGATCATTTAGGGACAGTCTTGAAATATGCGAAGAAAATAACCCTAGTTGTCCCGTTTACCCGGGTCGACAAGTTTTGGAGATGAAAATGGAGCCCAATCCAGTTATCAGTGGAATTCTTCGAATGTTTTAC
This sequence comes from Deladenus siricidicola, assembly GCA_009724625.1. Lineage (NCBI taxonomy): Eukaryota > Metazoa > Nematoda > Chromadorea > Rhabditida > Sphaerulariidae > Deladenus > Deladenus siricidicola. The sequence goes on along the minus strand of SAUE01000010.1, from coordinate 294,642 downwards.
GACGATAGGGTAACTTATTTTTTCATTTTAATCGATGCAAACCGAAAATTTAGGTACCATACCAAATGCGTGTCCGGGTACTCAATAATCGTCGACGCGGCGAGGAACTTTTTTGCGTCGTTTTTCAAGCTCGCATAGAAATATAAAAAAGTTCTATATTTTGAAATGCTTGTCATTATAGCTTAATAAAAGTTAATTTACATGACAATTGAGATTTTATATCCAATTAAAATAGCTGGTAATAAAGCCAAGTGGATCTACCGTCGTTCATGTGCAAACAACAAAATATCAATAAATCAACAAAATTACTTTAACAAAAATTATCCCGGACCCAGTTAAGCTTGTTTAGTTAGTTTAGGCTTCAAAAAATTCATTGTAAATAGTTATTCAACTTTTTCAATTTAAAATGTTCCCCGTCTAAGGTAAAAAATATTTTCATACATACACTTATTCCACTGCGATGGTTTTGTTTGAGGCGTTACCGTCGGCCGCTCCGCGTTCCTCTATGATGAGACGAATGGCGTCGGATATTTCCGCCAATTCACCCATATCGCATTCGTTGCCCTGAGAAAGCAGGCACAATTTGCACAATGACAGCTCCACCTGCAAAAGGACATGGCCCATTTATCGGTATTATTAAACTATATAACAATTTTTTGTCTTAAAAAGTTTAAAAATTTTGCATGGGCTTACCAGCTTCTTGTCGTAATTATCTGTTTCAAGGGCCATATTCTTTAATGTTCCGCATGCCTAAAAAATTAAACGTAAAAAACCTGCAATTTGATTCGATTATAAAACCTTGGCGTATTCACCATCGTCGATATTTCGAATCCAATTAATCGTCTCGTGACTGGCCAAAAAATCGTTCAACCGACTGCCTTTTTCAGCCAGCAAATAATTTACCATTCCTAAATCCAAGACTATAATAAACCCAAGCTAAAATTCTACATAAACGTCGGAAAAGCACATACCTCTCTTTCGATAGTATTCGTATAGGAACAAATCGAAATCATTTTTTGAGAACATTTGTTTGTATCGATCCAGCGTTTCTTTGCACTGAGACTCATCCAATCTTTTGTGGCAATATTCGATAATTGTCGTAAAATCCTTTAAATAATTAATGATCAAAACAAAATACTTCCTGAAAGATATATTCTGTGTCCCTATGAATGAAAAAATTCATTTAAAAATAAGGAAAATTAGAAATTCAAAAAATCTTACTTTCGTAAATGTTGTAAATAAATTTCAACAACAAAAAGCATTCTGAAAACAAAAAATGGTTTTAAAAACCTACTTGGAACTCCTCAGCCATATTTAACGCAGTATCCGTTTCGCCCAACTCGATGAATCGCTCAATAATTTGCGATTTGTCGCGTTGCCATTTACTCTGCTGACGGAGCACAAAGCGCGCAATCGTCACGCAATTCGAGAGAACAGCCTGCCAACTGTCGGACCGATTTCGCTCTGACACGGTCGTCGTCAGAAAGTCCAACGCCAAAAATAGCTAAAAAACCAAAACGTTACTTTGTGCATGAAATAAATTTCAGCTGTTTTTAATAACAACAATTTTTTGAAAGACAGATTTGTATAGCAATAAAAACTCTTTAGAATGCATATAAACAATTCGCTGAGGAAAAGACAACATAATGAACAGAACGTATCATAATCTAGCAAGGGTTTTCAAGAAATTGTCAGGATAAAAATGATCATTCTCAATATCATGCCCCAAGCCCCCCCCCCACCTCAAAAATGATCAAGAGAAATTTTCATATCTCGGCTCCCAAAGGAACAAAAATTAGTTGCCTTAGTAAATTGTTTTTCCGTTGCAAATAATAATAATCCCTATTAAAATTTAAGACTTACATGACGAATGAAGTGAACCAGCAATGAAGCGAGCCAGTCTGGCGTTCCTTCCGCCACAATCAAAGTTTGCTCGTCGCGCTTCGCCTTCGCGACTCCCTCGGCGACGGTAGCGAGGAACGCACTCACCTCGATAATTACGCGAAGACGTTCCTCGGCGTGCGCGTTTGCCAACTTTTTAATGGCCTTTTCGCTGGCCGCCACAACAGTTGAAATCATCTCACCAAAGTGAGTAACCTAAACACCATCAATAATAAAATCGCACAACATATTATACAATTTTAAAATATTGATCATTGAATTTTTGAAAAAAACTACAAAAAAACCAAGACATTAAAGTAAACCTCCGTAAAAACGTGGTCGCACGCCGTCAAATAGGGGCTTTCGTGATGGTGAAAACGGCGCGCAAATTCGCGCCCTAACGCCTTCACCGAATTAGCGATGAGCGTTGGCATGGCGTTATTCTGCTCAATTTGCTTCAACATCCAACTCACACATAACGCTACCAACACCAACTTCTCACCAAATTCCGCCAGCACTACCGTGCCCAATCTTCCATCCATCTTAGACACCGCACGATCCACCTAAAAATATAAATAACGTCAAACACTGTTTGCAAAAAATTATTTCAACTATGTTTGCTTGCTTTTTAAAAAAATAAATAGAAAAAAATCCATTCGCAAAAATCTCAATTCATACCTTGTCCAGTAAGTTATATTGTTCGAGAAACAACACGAACATTGTGTGATGATTCAATTTGTCCTCAATTTGTTCAAGAACCGTTTGCAAATCTAAAATCAAATATTATATAGAATTCACTTCGTTAGCCCTTCAATCAGTAGCATCATAAATAACTTACTCTTTTCTTCGTTCACCTGCTCCTTGAGCCATGGAATCTGTTCTAAAAGTTGTTCAATTAATTCTAAAATAGTCTTTGGTTAGAAAAAATGAAAAATTTTAAATAAATTAAAATAAACTTTGATTCGTTTCCCTATTGATCTATAACTAGACAAAAAATTCAACAATAAATCAAAAAAGAGAACAAAACAAACCTTGGCCAACTGAACTTTCGTCGAGAGTCCATCGCGCGTCCGCCGGTCGATAATCAACGAAACATTTGTCCAATTCAACGGCTAGTTCCGCGATATTCACATCTCCCTTTTTCGTCAATTTTCCCACCAAACTTTTCCCTTCCTTCTGAATTACAAAAGAAAAAGATTAGAAGTCAAACATCTTCAAAAATTTACCAGATTCTTGCTGCAAAACGAAATAAACGCCTTCTTCAGCAAATTGTCGCTGATCGCATCGCCCTCCATATCCTCCAGTCGTGCTCGATATTTCTGCCAAAAGGTCAAATCGAACTGACGAGGCAACCTTCGCAGCACGCAGACACCATGTTCTCGCAAAACCACATGGCAAAAGCCATCTACGACTGCTGAAACACAAAAACACATCAATAAAATTCATTTGCTGAATAAAATCCATTTAATCATCATATAAATTCCATTTTCTCAAAATAAAATATCGAACGAGCACATGAAAAATTTAAACCAACCAGCTCCAAGAACCTGATCAACGTCGTTTAAGACAACTGCATCCACCTCGTTAGTATTGGGGTGCCGAATCGCTATCATGGATCGTGAAAAGATAACGGCACACTCCTCATCATTAGAAACCAGCAGCTTACATTTTGAAAGCTTGGAATGCTCCTGAATTCAAATTTTTCAATTCGAAGTCATTAAAAAGTAACCAAATTAAAAATAAACTCACCATTTGTGACATAGAATCGGGCAAAAGAATTGGAATAAAGTTCGAAACGTATTGATCACTATCCGAGTGCTTCTCCTTCATAAAGCCTAAAAAAGTCCATATTCCATATAAAAAATTCATATTTTGGGAATATGAATATATTTTTTGGGAAAGCTATGCATACGCTTAATAAAAACCCACCCAAATAGAATTCAACGTTAATGAAGCGCTGATCAGCACCACCGCTTTTCTCGTCAACAACAGCAATCAACATAAGAAGTCCCTTCTGGTAGACATCCGCGTCCACCACGCAAACCTGCCCCTGCGAAATGTGTTTGTCCACAGCTTTTTCGCGCAAATTCGCCATAAAAATTTCCACCACATTCATTTCGTGCAGCAACGACTGATTCTGAATGGAGAAAAAGCGAAGCACTCGCGGCAGAACCGCAATCACATCGACAGTGGTGGAGCGTATGCGACCGCGAACAAATAGCGCTTTTATCACTCTAAAATAAAATTTGTTGTACTTAGGCCGGGAACCTAATTAAAATATAAATAATGCTTCCAAAAGCTAGATAAAAAACCAACAATTCTTTTTCGCCAGCAAAAGAGCCGAACAAGAGCATACTCATTCGCCGACCAATTCCGGCCGCCGACGACATTTCGAGCGGACGACATGACAAATTCTCCGAGTTCTCAGTCTTGTTGTGAAATATGTCAACGAGGTAGAAGGTAGAAGCTGTCGTTGTGGAGACCAAAAATCTATGAACATGATCTAAAAGCATTATTATAAATATTTTAATATGAAAATATTTAAACATAAATAACAAATAAAAATATAAACCAAAAATATTTTTACCTGGTAAAATGTTTTAATCTGTATACATATTAAACCTTTAAAAATAAAATCTCACCAAGAGTTTCAATAAGACAAATAGAAAACGCCACTTCGTTGTTTAAATGCAAAGAGAGTTCGTAGTGGGGTTTACTCACGTCCACCCAATATCGTATAATACCATCCGGACTGACTACGATCACGCTGGGATGTGGCGATTTCGAAACGCCTTTAAAAATTTTCCAAATGATTATTAACATAAAAAAATTACCTTCAAATACATTAATTACGCCTAAAATTTCAATTTTAAAACAGCTCCCCCTTCCCCCGGTTTTTCCCCGATAAAACTCGATTTTTTTCACCCAATTCCAAAAATTCTGGAAATAACCAATAAAATATCAAGAGAAAATAGTAAATATTTAATCAAATAATACTTTCATTTATTAAATAAACCCACTATTTCTAAAAACGCAGACTGCATTCGTGGAATACTGAAGGCCGGCGGTGCTCGGCAAATATAGCTTCACAGTTCGCGAATAGTCAACAATCTAAAACAAAAGCCCAACAAATAAAGTCCAAAAAATAAGTCATTTTTTAAATTACCTTATTCGGAAATAAGTACATCACCGTTCCGCACATAAATACACAATAATTGTCAGGCGTTACGGTGGCATAGATCAGTGATTGCTTCGGAGCCTGACTTAAAAGTTCGCAAACCGGCCCGGGAAAATCCGTCTCGTATGGATCAATAAATAACGTCAACTCCGACATTGCAGAAAATCTAAACCAACATATTAAAAAATACAATTGTTGTAAATATAAAGCCACATGGGATATTTTTTCATTATGATAACGAATTTGGTAACAAAAAGAAATCCCAAAGCACATTTCTTGTTGTAGAAAAGTCCATTACGAACTACGTGCACGCGGAACTTAAATGCATATCACAGAGATGCATTAAAATCAGAGTTATTCGGAATTCGAAAGCCGAAATTCCATCAACCGAAATGCGAACACCGAATTTTACATTCACGAAAAATGAAAAATTCAAATATAAATGTGGCACAAAAATAAATGCGGACTTTTAAAAACAAATGCAAGTTATTCTTCTATTGTGCCCTAGATATGGCACTAAACTTTTTTTTAAAGAAACGTTTCGGGGAACCACCAACTCTGGCACAAAAGCATCCCTTGACCCCAATCAAGAATTGGCGCTAGTTCAGTGCAAATTCACTTTTCAATTTCTGTGTTCGAGGAGAACCCTCACCAGTCAATGGCTATTGAATACTGTATATCGCGCGTACATCAACGAAACGTAACAAAATTTTCTTTTACACCGTTAATGTTAATTAATTAAATCACTTCGTTTATTTATATATATTTAAGTTAACTCTTTAATTATGATTACAGATGTGCGATGTACGTACAATAAAATATTATACATATTTATCTTATTATATCACAATTCAGAAGCTCGGCAGTGGTGATGTTTGCTTTTAAAGAATAATATATACGATACGAGGATGCTAAACGATATATATCATATGCCTTTCGCGTCAATTGTTTTGTGAAAAGTAAATCCTTAATAATTGCAATTTTTTGTGAAATTTGCCCTAAATTTAGAACTCATGTCACTTTTTTCTGTGATTTTGGCGAATACTTTCGCGTTATTGTTTCCGTTTTAACGTTTTTTCCTTTAAATATTTCGTCATATTTTTAATTAATGAGGATTTGTCCTTATTGACGTTTCCCAAAAAATAATAAAGAATAAGTATTTACTAAGAAAAATATATGCACTTGCACAAATTTATCTTATATAAAAAATATTTTTCGAAAAAAGTCATTTCCATTGAGGTGGTACTGTAATGAAATAATTTCGCTGCGCTCATGTGTAGTTAATATTTAAAAAGATTTAAATTTACATGAAAGTAAAATTTAGTGTAGAATTAGGTGTAGCAAGAAAAAAATTTTTGGAGTGGGGATATATTTTGGAGGGCGCATAACGAAAACATCACGGAGAGGGGGCACGACCCTGGTTATACCTCTGAATGTGTAGTTATCTCCCAACGTATGAGTTTCTATGAATTTTAATTGAAATCGCATTTTTCATTGTTTTCTAATTTAAATAACTTTTAGAAATGGAGATATACTTTTTTCGACAAGAAGAGTACCATAGTCTTTATAACTGTAGTTTCTATAACATTGACGATATTCCATTGGAAAAGCGCGCGCATACGGTACTCGGCGGTAGTATTCTCATTGCCGCAATTGCTTATGAGGTATTTTGTTTTTTGTAGTTTAAAAAATTATCCCCATAAAATTGGGACTAGTGATATTGAATACAAAATTATTTTTTCTATCTTATAAGTTTTGCTATACAAAGAATTAAGTTGTTAGGAAAGATCTTGCATGGCATGAGATGTTTCAGAACTTGGCAACTTTGGGAATACGGTAGATTATCGTAATTTGTAATCAAGATTAAGAATACAGTAATCTACCGTATTCCCAATAATATCGTATTTCGAGACATAAATTACCTCTTAACATTTTCCGAACAACCTAATATAATCAAGTTTATGTTTTACGTCAAAGAAAAATCTCTTATACGTAATTACAGATGTTTTACATACCATGCATAATATCAATCTCAAAACATCTCTCTAACTCAGCCTACAAATTTATGTTTTTTATTGGAATAATTGATATGATTTGTATGACAATCAACGGAATTATCACCGGATATTTCGCAATAATGGGTGTGGTATATTGTTCACACCCCGTATTCATTTACTTTACGGGAGCGTTAGGAGATGGTATTTTTTGCGTTTACTGTATACTGTATATTAATTTGCTTTTCAATTTTTTTTTAATTTGCTAGACAAATATCAATTCAATTTTAGCGCTTTGGGTAACGGAAACGAGCTCGGCAATTTTGTTAGCCGTGAACCGTTGCGTGGAAATGTGGTCGCCGAAGTTAGCCTATACTTTATATAAAGGTTTTCAACTAAAATTTTGGAAAACAGATTTTTTATTGTAACTAACTCTTTTTTGGTTTTAAGGAAATCGTACGTGGTTTTGGTTGTGTTTTCCTATGTTCTACGCCATAAACTTCTTCTATTTTACTCGCCCTCTTTTGTTCAGTAGCGTTTATGTATCATGGTTCTTCAATCCGCATGTTGCTTACTTTGATGATTTCGGCAAAATTGTAAGCCGGAGTTTTGTTTGAATACCATGAATTTTTGGAATTATGCTCGCAATCATTTTACCTGTTAGTGCATTAAGTCGAAGACTTTTGAAAATTATAGAGCATTACGGTAGTTTAACGCATTTGTACTAGTAGATATATAATGCCAAAAGAAAATTTAAAATAGATCTTTTTTCTGAGTTATGAATAAAGCCATATATTTACAGTATTACAACGACATACATACAGCTCACAATACATGTGTATTTCTCGGACTTACCGGCATTTATGTGCTCTTCATCGTTCTACTATTGATTAAGTCAAAGACTTTCGAAAATTATACCTTAAACCGTAGCAAATCGCAGAGAATGGTAAAGCATTGATTTGGTTAAAATCAAGTTAAAATTAGAGTAATTTTCAGTCTTTCTTCCAAGTGCTTTTGATCAGTATCGTGAACGCCACGGCTGCCGCTGTCTACGTGTTTATGCAATTCTCCAGAATCAGCGATATTTTCATTATTATTGGCACATTTACTTGGTTGAGTGCACATGGTAATTTGCCATTGCAGTACTTGTCAATAATACATATCGCAAAAAATCAGCGGACAAGAAAATCTTTGAATTACAAGATTTAAAATAAATCAGAATAATAACTTAAAAAACAGCGAAAGTTTTTTTTTCCAAAATATATATTTCTCATATGAGTAAAATTTCAAGGCCTTCCGTCCGTCATCTACATAACGATGAATCGAACCATTCGAAATGATTGCCGGAGAATGATAGCCCGTATGTTATATGGTAAAGATAGTCGATGCGGTGAAACCAGAATCACAGCTACCACTGATTCAGCCATACGTAAAACCAGCCAAAGCCACAGCGAACTGTTCGACGGAGAAATAGATATTTAAATCATCACTTCTTCCGCTAAAACTTTCCTCTTTCGACCGGGAATACTAAAACCAGTGTTTCCAATTTTTTATTGAAATTCATAATTTTGATAAATTTTATTGAAAATATTAATCTAAAAATTAATTTTTAGCTTATATTTTGGAAACACTGCCCAGAATTCTTCAACACTTTGAATTTGTTGAAATTGTTTATTTTAAAAAAATGTACATTAAAATTTTATTTTTTATCAAAATTTCACGTGAAAATATTTTTTTATATTGGGCATCTGAAAAATTTGTAAAAAAGGAAATATTTTATGACGTTTCCAAAAAAGTGATTGCTTTTGGATTGTGATGACATAACATTTGAACATAACTCTGTTGTGGTCTTCGTCTAGCATTGGCGTAGTATTATACCATTTTGAATGTCGACAAACATTTGGCAGCAGTATTTATCATTTATATTGTTCCCAACTTCAGTTCATTAATTGTTTTAATTGGATGCGTAATTATATTTTCAATCCGATAGCCGCCTACCAGCGGATGCTAAGCAGGCAACCGCTCATCACGCAAATGGTTTCTGCAGGTAAGTAAAATGTTATTTTCATTTTTTTCGTTTTGAAACTGGCGCCCACTAGTTTTACACACGATTTGGACACTTCTTTGGAAATGAAAACCCCTAATGAGGAGAGGGGGATAAATACTGATAATGAGTTATCAATTTTTCGTGTTATCTATAAAAATGCATCGAATCGCCTTTTAAAAAAAGCCTTTTATCCATCCCAAAATGTCGCCCGCTTTCGTCGGATCCCGTTTTAGGCGTTTCTTTTGTGTACTGTAGCCGGGGAATAGGGTACGCGACAACCTGACTCCAAGCGATCTGCAGACTTTCAGGTAGTATAAAAAATTCAAACATACTTTTCGATTTTGAATTTAATTCTGAAACGAATTTTCGTTTTTTTTCTACCGTTTAAAAAGAAAGTTATTGTTAAAAAAATTTAACTTTAAAAAACTAACTTTTTTTCTAAAAAATTAGAAAAATTCGGTTCACGCGGCATAAATCACGTCACGCGATTCTGAATTAAATTCCAAATCGAAACGTATGTTAAAATTTTTTATCCGTCAAGCCAAGTCTAGAGATTACTTTGGCGTCAAGTTGTCCTGTTCCCTGGGGAATAATTAGGTAAATCATAATTTAGATTTAAACTTGGTAGTAATTTTTTAGAAAGATCTTGATTTTCTTTTTTTTCTTCTAATCTTGATTTCGACGAATGATTAATTTGAATTCAACCCGTGATTCAAGTCACAGCCCTGTTGACAGGATTCTCATTTTTGAATTTCTAAGAAAAATACCTGGATGAAGCCTAGTTTACCCCCCCCCCCCCAGAATTCTTTTACTTTTTTTACTTCTTTCTAGACCAGTTTTCCACGCTGATTACGAATATGATATTGGTTTTGCCAGGAAATCCCAAAAAAGTTGGTTTTCGGACCTCCGAAGTTCAGAAATCCATAAAAATATATGATATTGGTTTTGCCAGGAAATCCCAAAAAAGTTGGTTTTCGGACCTCCGAAGTTCAGAAATCCATAAAAAATTGGTTTTGCCAGGAAATCCCAAAAAAGTTGGTTTTCGGACCTCCGAAGTTCAGAAATCCATAAAAAACCACAGGGGCGGACAAGCGGACAACACAGGTACAATTTTCGATGTTTTCGAGAAAAATTTTTTCAGTGCAAATCGCTTCAAAATCACTCAAAACCGTGTAAAACGCAATAAATACGTCTTGGTAGGCNATTAAAGGAGGATTACGCATCAAAAATGCAATAAAAACGGGAAAATTGCCGGGTTACGCTATAAAGTCGATGATATAACGGGATTTTGGAGCGATTTGCAATGAAAAAAATTTCTCGAAAAAATCGAAAATTGCACCTT
>SAUE01000010.1:258118-276671 GCA_009724625.1 Deladenus siricidicola | reverse complement strand
GAAACAATACTTGAAAACAAACCTTAAAACTTACGGTCATGTTTTCGATCGCTTTGCTTATTGTCCATGGCGCTCCTACAACGGCTTACGTCAGCGATCAACCTCGAACGGTTCATTACTTTCTGTGAACGACGAGGAACAACAAATAAATAAAAATTTATTCTAAAATTTGAATTAATATTTTTCAAACGTAATTTTCCCGCGTAGCATTTTGTGCGTTTTCCCAAAGAAAATTTTCAAAAAAGCAAAATATATTAAAATGAAGACTTTGCAAGTCTTACTGGAACCCTCCCACACCATTCAATATAAACAGAAATCAAAATATAAAAAATCTCAACAAAAACATAGTGTTAATACGTTTATCGCATCAATATGAAAATATAAAAAAATGTTTCATACAGGAATTGTTGGTTTGTAAATTTTTACTAATTGGTCAACGGAAGCGGGTAAGGAGGTGAGTGGACACCGTTCCTCTCGTCGAACAAAGTCGAAAATGCACGCGTAGCAGAAAACGTATCCCGAGACGGAGAGTACCGTATCGTTTTCTCGTGTCTTGTAGCATAACGGACATTTGCCTGGACCCATTGACGAAAACACGTAATTTTCAGTGGGAATAATCTGAAATTATTCTGACTTTACCTTAAAAAAGATCAAAATTTTTAAATAGAAGCTTTTATTAAATTTTCAACATTTTCTGGAAGTGTAAAGTTAGGGGGGGTGCTTCCTCACAAAAAAAATTTCTGGCTACGTCCTTCGATGTGAACACATCATACCTTTCGAGGATGAGGTGGCGCTGTTGGACGATGAAATTCGCCGGTTTCGCTTAGCACAGACAGCTGCTTTGTTAGATCATTTGCATAGAAATATTCCAGAAATTGAACCAAAAAGAGACCGTATGAAAAAAGTCTACCGACAAGAGACATTAGCGAAAATATCATTCGCCATAACTTCGAAACGATTCTAAAAATTCATATCACCATCGCGATTACAGATCCAACGTTTCCGAAAAGGATTTAAAAAAGTAATAAAATGTACTAAAAAATTAACTACATTTAGTAAAAATTAAAAAAAATCATGTAACAATTCACAAAGCCTTACCCGTTCTGTTGAAGATGAAGCGGTATGGAAGCGAATTTCTGCAAATCTTCCGCGGTCAATCGCTCCAAATACACGCCCGCCCAATAGAGAAAAGGTGACGAGGAAGGCAGAGAAAAGTTGGTGCTCACATACCGCATTGCATAAACAACTTGAAACACCAAACATATCGTCTTCACCGCCGAGAGAAGAAGGGGATAGACGCGGAGAAAAATATTTGTCAGCTTGGTCCTCTAAATTTTCGTCCAAAAAGATTATTTTTGTTGAATTAAATATAATAAAATATTGTGTCAGTATTAAAATCTGAGAATTTGTGGAGAATATGGCTGGGATAGTATTTTTTTGGAAATGAAATTAGTTCAAAATAGGCTACCGATACAAAAAAATCATTTTACGTCTAACCACTATTGAGACACACAAACACGCACATTTTGAAACGTTAGGTTATCCTCAGTTATTTAAAAAAGCTTTTTTCGATTTTCACAAATTTTCGCGGCCTGAGAGCATTTATTGTAAATGAATTTGATAGCGTATTCTGCATATAAATAGATGTAAATAAAAAACAGTAAATTGTGCCAAATAATATAAAAATTATATTTAAATTTTAAAAATAACCCGTTGTGGAAGGGTTTCGTTTAGTCTGTTCACCAAAGTCTCCAATTTGCTTGCAAAATAAGGGAAAAACACCTAAAACATTATATTAACAACAAAACTATAATAATAAGTAAGCGACTTGCTAACAAACCAAGCATATCAGCGATTTTAGTCGTCCTCGAAAGTTACTAAATGAAGAATCACACTTTGGATCAGAGATTAGAACGCGCTTCATACCATAGAAATTTTCAGCAAATGACGCCGCTGAAACAAAATAAACAAACAAATAATATAGATTATATAAAAGCTCAAATTTAAAAAAATGGTAAAACGCGGTTGGAAACGTACAGTATTGTCTCAGGTAGTGACTCTCCAATAGTAACGTAAAAACAGCATAAAATTCGTCATAGAATTTGTGTACGATCTTCAATCGTCGTGGATGCCATTGTGAAAGAAACTAGAATACGTCACGGATCAACAATTTCAACGTGAGCTAATAAAATGTTGTTACCTGAACTAAACTTTTCAGCCCTGGCTTCAACGATGAGCTCAAACTTTCCTGTGAAAGAATATCAAAAATTGATGGTAAATTTGCGCCCGTCGAATGTGGATCACTGGATGAATTCGCTTGCTGGTCCGCAGAACCCGTATGAGCGGCACGAAATGCGGCTGCCATCGCAAATCGCTTATGCAATTGACGTTATAGTGAAAAGTTACCCCTACAAAAAGGGACTTCAAATAAGATAAGCAAATCATAAAAGTTGAAGTTATTGAAGTTTTTTTTAATTCAACTTGAAGATAATCATTCAAGATAATCAAGATAATCACTCAAATCATTCAACTTGAAGCTATTTTTTCAAACAAAATTTGAATATAAGTTATTTTTAAGCACAAAAATTCCTAAAAAATGCTTAAAAACATTGATTTAAGACGATTTGACGTTCCCTGGCTTCAACGCTTTTGGAATTTTGGAATTTTTCTTTGGCTTTAAACGAGACGGAGCTTTAGGTCCAACTTTTCCAGTGACAAAACAATTAAAAAACATGCAAAACCCAATTTTTGCATGGAAAATAATTTTAAAACATTCGCATAAAAATCAATTCTCTGAATTTTTCGCTTTCTAAAACAAAAACTGAAGACAGAAAATATGGAAAGAAGATGGAAGAATAATTTTCTGGGGGAATACAAATACAAAAGTTGTAGTGTAAAAAATATAAATAATATTTTCCTCAAATGCCGTTTGGATTTAAATTGAAAAGTGCCATATATCTTATTTTTTTACCAATTGAGTTATTTTATTATTCATTTTATTATGATAATATGTATCAATCAGATACATTGGATCTATTATATATTCTCTGAAACATTTATCAGCTTCATTTGAAGAGTTGTAAAAATAAAACTGCACAAATGCAAATCAAACTTAATATCTGACAAAGAAATGCGTATCATTTAATGGTGTTATTTTTCAAGTCATTAAAAAATACATCAAAACAAAAAATTTTATGGGAAAAACTTGATAAAAAGTACACATATATGAACTAAAAATTAAAATCATAAAATTAAAAAAAGTCCAATAATTAAATGTAGAATCGCTTTATACAAAAATATAATGTATAAATGAATAACTTGAAAAAAATACTAAGAGCTATTTCACACGTATGTATTTTACACATCGTAATACGAACGATACTGGGCCAGTGGTGCTAAAAATTTGGATTTTGGAATTTTTGTGTTAAATTTATTTATTAGATTACCGCAAAATGGGCGAATTTTCGAAAATGTCGAAGAACAAAAAATAACAAATCTCCAAAATTGTGCTTAGAAATCAATTTTTTTTAATTTATTTTGAAATTTTTTAAGGTTTTCGTTTTTTAGGCAAAAATGTTCCATTTTTATAATTTGGAGATCCTGAAAATTTTCAAATTAAAAATTAATTTTTGCGACCCTTGACACATGCACGTTGAAATTTAAATAAAAATGCCAAATTATGGTAAGAAATTGAGAATTTTACACTCGTAAATTGTAAATTTTTAAATTAATAAAAATAACATATAAAAAGTCTGAGGTTTTTCGTGTTAAGTCAGTTTTTTGGTTTTCTCTTCCGGCCATTGAACGAGAAAGTGTAAGGACGGAATCTGGCCTTCCACTTTTCCACCGTCATCATTACCGTATGAGTTACGGTAGCTTTGAAACTTGAAAGTTACAGTCTCGTCGTCATATGGTAGATCGACAGTTATCGATTCTTTGCCTTCCTTACCCGAAAATGTTTGAACACCATTTTCACTCTGAAAAATCAATGATACATAAAATGATCTGTGTACAAACTTTAATAATTAATAACATTGTCTGAGTATTTTCTCCTTGATTTAAACAAAAATTAATTTCAGAAGCCACATCTATCGTATATGCTGTTTTTTTGGTGTATCCTCGAAAACAAACTGCTAGAAACAGTATTAGATTCCTAGCAGTTTGTGTCAAAATTATATTATTATGTAATATAATACTGAGTGATCTTCCTTCTCTCTTGCCCAAGCTCTTCCTTTTTATACGAAAAACAGCGACTTTTAGGCCCGATGGTTTGCAGCATAAAAAAGTGCTACAACATGCGACGGATTTAAAAAAAATTTTTACAATGAATCGAATGGTGGCAATGTAAGTGACATTCGCATGACAAGGGACCGGTGAATCGAAGTAGGCAGTGCATGGAGTCGTGTCTCCAATGATGCCGTGCAAAAACACGTTATTCGTGGCGGAATGACAAACCGAGGAGCCGTAGATAGAAGGTTCGTTCATTGACGCCAATTGAATTTCCACCTATAAAAAGCAATTTATGATTGTTAATAGCTTATTGATAGAATTCTTTGAAAAAATTACTTGGCAACTCCATTCTCGAGACGTATTTCCGTCCGTGTAACCGATATGAGGCTTAACCATCGGCGCAATTCCGTAAATACCCAGTGCCGAAACTAGGATGTCGCGATCGGCGGTGAAACTGAAATTTTTTTAATTTTCTTCAAAGCAGTAATGCAAAATGAATGTGAAATCATTAAACTACACATTCAGATTTTATTTTTTGTTGTTATTATGATTGTTCTCATTGATTGCTTGGTGAGTTAAAATTTGGTGTACCATATTTTATTCTCGCGTCGGGTGCACCGCTTCGACGAAAGTGCGCTGAAACGATTAATTGCATGCTTGGATCGCGAAGAAGAGCGAAAACCATTTGGATAGCGACAAAACTTTCGTGGTTTTACCGTCAAGTACAAAAACACTTCAGTTATTTCCTCGAAATTCAACACCGACGAATTCGCTAAACATCGAATAAACAACATTTTAAAAATAAAATTTAAAAAAATGGGAATCCTTACCGGCCTGTCCGAATTCGGTCACGTTCATCAACGGGAAGCGAATTAGCTGCAAGGCCGGTCCCAAGCTAACCCGCAGATTTTCGAGACTGGCTGGAATTTGTCGACGTTCGCATTCGGCCTCAGCCCAGGCACGCGCTGCGTAGAAGATAACTAACTCACTAGATGGATCCAGCTCCGAACGTCCTAACACTTCCATGAGTGTGTCGCGGTCAATGTCGGCGATGCTGGTGGCCTGAAGCGCTACATCCGTGTTCTTGTCTATCACCTCAAAGCATTGACGCATCAACGTTTCTTCCTGGAAGAGGCGCGCCTGTGCCAATAGACAGACCGCATTACCGGGCGAAAGTCCGTTTAGCAAATAGCGAACGCATTCCGAGACCAGCGAATGAAGATCGTACTTTTTAGCTAAAATTTATTGATTATGGTTAAAAGAAATCAAATGATTTTATTACATATAATAAGATAATATATAAACCGTAATACAGTATGAAATACAAGAAAATTTATTATTTTTACCTATATAGTAAAAGTACCGGCTATACTGTAAGGATAATTGGTACATGGATTACCTGCATAGAGGGTGTGCATCACGTTATCATCGGTCAACTCGGCGCATTTTACATCATAATTGTTGTAAATGTAGTCGACCATAATGCCAAACGCGATTGGCGAAATGTCGGGAACGGGAATCGTCTCCACGCAAACACTTCCGCAAAACCGTGTATAACTGTCCATCGCGGACATTGACCCCGCCATGTAGGAAGGCTTTTCGCCTGAATTGGCGAAATGCACGTGATAATGAATTTTTGGCGAAGTGTTTTGATGTTCCGTCCCCAGTTCGTCGCTAGAACTGGCTTTCGCTCTCTGATTGGAGTAGAGAAAGGTAGAAGAACCAAATTGTTGCTCCAAATTTTTACGCTGAACTTTCATCGGAGGCGAAGTGCTAGCCGAAGCGGAGAATCCGAGACTCGAATTCTGTGGGTCGAACGGATTACCATTACCGTTCTGAATACTCGTTGGTACATTTGCGGCCGCTATGTCATTGTTGCCATCGATAATATTTTTTGCGGGGCTTTTTGATGAAACTAAGCAAACTTTTTATATTTTTTACATTTATTAATCAAGTAATAGAATTTCGGTTATCCTGTCTTAACTACAAATTATTTAAGACATAATGCCCATGTTTCTTCATGAGGTTCATATTTCTCCTCGCATTCTTTCCCCTCCTCGCATTCATTTCTTATTGTTTACTTTATTGCTACTTGTCTGTCTCATTTTCCCTATTCCAATTTCTATAATCTTTCTGCAACTTTCCATATTTACTTTCCTTCTACTTTTGATATTAGATGTCGATGTGATATCGAAATCTATATGTAATATACCGTCCAGAACGGCTTCTAATATTTTTCAAATACCTTCAGCTGATGTCGAGTAGGAGGAGGATGTAAAGCTACAGTCTGCTGAGGATGTAGAGCACAGCATATCCTCTTCAGCCTCCTCCTCCTCGCTTTCCTCCTCATCTTCCGCGAAGTCGTCACCTGTTTCATCGATCTCCTCCACATCTTCAACGGCTGCATGTTCTTGTGGCGTTTGGTCCCGAAACGCGGGCAAGTTTCCAATCGGATGGTTTTTCTTCTCTGACTGAGAATATCCGCCAACTGCAAAGATAAGAATTATAATATTTATAGATAGTTGTTTTTTTGTGGAATGTTTTAGTCACAATCTATATACATATGTAATGAGTCAACGAGTGAGAGATCCCCCTTTCCTTTAAATGAATTACTTTTTTCGTTTCATTCAGATTGAAATGAAATTTTAGGCGAGGCTTAATCATCATCTCGAGTTGGAGAAAAATTTGTAACCAGAGAACCAGAGAATTTTTGTCTAATTTCAAAAATCGCGATATGCACAATCTGGCTAAAAGGCAAAAATTTTCTAATTAGAATAAAAATCAGAAAAAAACCTCGATCATCTCGCGTGGAAAAATTGTTGAATTTTTCGCTCAATTCATTGGAACTAGCGATTTGTTGACCCTTAGTTTGTCCCCGTGGAGAATTCAAATTGGCATCGTTTTTGATGTGATTTTCGTGTGGCTTTTGCATATCCTCCAAGGTATTAATAGTGCAGGCGGGTAGAATAGCGACGGAATTGTTTTTGGCAGACACCGCGCAAAGCGGCCCAAAGAACATGGCATGAAAGACTGGTGAACTGCAACCGAGCACCAACTTATGAACCAGAAAGCGCTGAAAATCCATTTATAAAACACCGTACAAATTTATGAAGACAAAGCGAGAATATTTTATTCCTGATCGGTTCAGCATCACTAGTCTTCGCGAAGTACCAAACAGGTAGTGGAGGAATATGATAACAAACATACCTCTTGTTCATCCCCAACGACGAACATCACATCGCACCCGATTCCCTTCAGGCGAAACTGATTTAGTCGCATTGTCAATGGTTCCACGAAATCTGCGTCCTTAACAAATTCACTATTTAGCTTTTTGCAGAGTTTTCATGCCAGTCTGACTGGGAAGACATGCCTAATTTTTAAATAATTAACCTGTCAATATCAAATTCAATATCAATGTTTCAGTTAGACTAATAGTCACGAGATTTTCACTTACGGAAACGGAGGTATTGCTGCCGAACAGGTTCTGATTTTCGGAAAATTTGGGATGGTGTGAGGATTGTGTCGCCGCCGTGCAATTCACATCCTCAACGTTTTTCTGGTCCATTTCTAAAAATTTTCGTTTGATTAAATATATATATATATATATATATATTTACAAATACCTATACAATTGCAGCTTGAATAATAAAAATAAATAGACGATAAATCAAAATTAAATTGTAAAAACAAATTCGAAATAGTTTGACTAATTTTCCTCCAGTTTCGAAAAATGTGATAATATGAAAATATTTCCTCATAAACGGGAAATCCAAAAGTTATGCACCAAGTCTTGCGAAAAATACCCTGTGATAAAACGAATGTTTTTGAATAGAAAAACGTGGAAGACGTTGAAAGCGGAGAGGGAAGAGAAGACAGAAATAAGTTGAAACGACTGAACTTTAGGATTGAAAAAAATTAAATGGGAATGTTGTAAATGGGGAGGGGGCAAATTTTCGTACAAGTTCATAACCATTCCTAAAACGATTTTTACGAAATATTAAAAATTAGGCGAAAGATTTCAAAATCTCATCGATTAGCCCCATCTCTCTTCAATAGATTTGACCGTTGTGGTAGGGGCATACGGTTATTTTTTAAGTAAATTTATTTTAACAAAATTTCATTACATTAAAAGTGATAAATAACACAAAATCATGTATGTTATTTAATGCGAAAATGTTAGGCTTCTTGTATTTTGAAAATAACAATTTTCACTTAGCTCCGCCTATTTGTTATGACCTTTTAGAAAATAAGCTAAAAACACTGACACTTGAGACGAATAAATGAATTTAATAAATATCAAATGAAAGCGGTAGTTAAAGAACGAACTAAAAATAATAGTTCAACTATCAGAGGACATTATCAGACAGTAAGTGCGATCTAACTAGGTATTGTGCGTGATGCAATTTGAAAGGGAGTGAGAATGTCATTTGAGTGACAGAGATGATCTCACATGAACATTAAAAACGAATGCGACAATCATTTCCGTTCATATTCCCCCGATTGCTCGACAATTTCTCATTTATCTGCAAGTAACATATATTTTAAACTTATCCTATGCGTCTTCCTCTTTCATTTTCTTTGTACCTTTCTATATCTCTCTCTACGTCCCACTATCTGATTTGTACTAGCCGTACCTTCCATTTCCAAGTAATTTTCAATTTTCATCGCTTCTCCTTTTCTTCTTTATTCCACAAAAAAAGGTGTGGTTGACAGTTCTTTTTGATTTCTCCTTTTCTTTAGTTCCATTTATTTTTTCATCACATTCACGAGAAAAGCAGCTGATTTGTATGCGTCTTTCGCATACACATTTATCGTTTCAAAATGCCTTCACTGTCTCTACTCTGCTTACGGTCATAATAGCGCAGCAATTTTTAGACATTTTTGAAGTTTGCAAAGTTTTTTAATTATACATATTTTTTGTCTAATGCCTTTTTTGTTGTCTTTCTATTAGGTTGTTCGGAAAGTTAGAATATCGGAAAAAATTGATTTTAATTCTGCACAAGTTCTCCTCTGTATCCATCTCTCTATCTCAACGGGCTTTTCCAGAAATAGCAAGACAGTCGAAGAAACGAAATAAAAAACGCGCAACAACTTTTCGAATGACGTAACACATATATATCGTGTTTTCAAGCATACATACATACTTAAACTTCTCGTTTATTTCTTCGTTTATCTATCTCATTGTTTTTTTATTATTTCTGCCTCTTCTTTATTTCTCTTTAATATTGACGTTTCATTCTCTACGCCCCTTATAATATACCAAGTAGTTTTATTAGTGGGTAAATGAAATATTATTTGGGGTTATTTTCGAGTTTTTCGCCAGCAATTCGAGAAAAGCCGCAAATGTTTTCCCGTAAATTTTGCGATTTTTGTTGGCCTAAATCACAAAAACGACAAAAAATTTGATGAGGAAAACATTATAAGCTCTCGAGAAAATTATTATTTTGATAGAAAAAAGTGGAAAATAGCCGATTTTTTGTGAAATAATAATAAAATTAACGGATGATAAAAAAATAACGAAGTTCGATGGTTGAGAGGAGAGAAAGAGGGAGAATGTAAAATGTGTGTAATATTATATCTTAAATTATTTTAAAACAAACTTTTTTCAATAAAATTTGAAAAAAACTTTTTTTCGTAAAACTAAGATTGAAAATTTCCTAAGTGCAGAAAGGAAAGGTCAACAACTAAGTTTTCCTTAAAAAACAACTGACAAAATTCATTTCACAATATATTAGAACGGCACATATAGTATTTTTAAGCAAAAGGTATCTGAAATTTAAGAGGCAGTTTCTGACAATTTTTAAAATTGGAAAAATAATTAAAATAACAACATTTAAAAATGAAACAAAATTTTTTGAATTATTTAGTGAAGTGATAAACTTTTGAAAACTTTTTGTTTTGAAAGCACATCCAGAACAATATGAGTTATCAAAGGACAAAGAGGATTATGCCATCATCTTTTTAATTTTAAAAGACAGATTTTTTTGTTAAAAAAGACACATAATTAATGATATTTGTGACAATTTTTTCTTTGGCTAAAGATAGCTTTGACTGGCTGGCTGTGGGAGAGTCAGAGGAGGGTACGAAAAGCTAAAAATCAGGTGATTTTGTTTCGAAAATCCAGTGGGTCAGCCGTTTAAATTTCGAGAAATTAAAAAAGAACACGAGGAAAGAGAAATTTAATTGTTCAAAAAAATGGAAAACAATATTTTTTCAATATGCTCTATTTCCATCGTCTTCCTCTTTCAACTTTTCATTATTTCACTCAGACCTTTTACATATAAGTAATTCATACATATTCAATTTTTTGTGTTTCCTCTAATGTGCATTACCAATAATATTTTCATTTTCGTTTTTACTCACTCACTTTAATATCTTTTCTAAATCCAAGCTATGGAATATTTGTATACTAAGTGATTTTATATAATATTTTCGTACTTAATTTTAATCAACTCGATCACTCCTCGTTTATTTTTCTCAAATAAGCGATCACATTCTCGTAAGTGAATGTTTGTGACAAGACCCGACTTTCCTTTATGAAATCTCTTACATTCATATAAGTTTGAATTTATATATCGCGAACACATTTTACTCAAAGGTTAAAGAATGGTTGTTTAAAAAAAGCAGATTCTCGTAAGTTATAATTTAAAAATAAAGTAGTAAAGTATTATTTTTATTCAACTAAATTTGGCATTCAATTGCAATTTATAATTGCTAAAAAATATATTACAAATAATATAACTCTCACTATAAGTATCTCGTAATCTAAAAATGATACCAAAAACAGTTGTTTTCAAAATAAAAATTTTTATAATTTTTAATGTTGTGGGAATTTATTTTTTCAAGAAAGAAATGGTTTATGACCCTGAACAAAATGTTGTATTTTTGGTCGATTCGTTTATGAAAGGCAAATATTAAAGGAGTGAGGTAAGAATTTGTTTTTGTCATGGAACAATAATCTTCCTCTATTTCGATTTGTTAAAAATACAGAAAAAACAATTGTTTTTCGCTGAAAAAAATAATATTCGATTGACTATGTACAATAGTAAAAGAATGGTTTTTGGACTGGTTTCGGCAAAAAATTGCAATATAAGCCAATACATAAGCCAATAACGACTAAAATTCAACATTTTCAAAAAAAAGAAAAAATATTTCCATTTCTATCATTCCATTTCTATCTTTAGCACACATTGCTCATTTAATCTCATCAATGCGCGTCTATTACTCTCGAATCGATTCCCTATCAAAAACGTGTAGAATCAGAAAACAAACTCGAAAATGTTTTTCCAACTTTTAAAAATTTCCCTCACATGGCCAAGTGGTGGAAAAAGTGAATTTATGTGAAAAGATGTTAAATTGAAAAAACGTCCATCCATTAAAAATGTTTGACTCGCTCATTTAAAAAAAGAAAAATGATTATGCGAATATGAAACACATTATATTGTCTCTCCGGCAGTGGATTTTTTCCGCAAAAAAATCAAATCAATTTTTTAAATTGTTCGGAAAGTTGGTAGCGGCTGCCACCACAGATGGTCAACCGGTGTGTAAATTATTGCGTTGCACTTTAAAACCTTTATCCATTGTTATCTCTTACATAAACAATAGATCGTTCGAAGAGTTGTGCGCTGTTCATTTCATTTATTCGGCTTTTTTTGGAAAAAAACTGGATGATGGGTCCAAAGAAAAGACCATGTTATTTTAAAGAAGAATTCAAAATCATAATTTTGATTTATGCTATTTGATAAAAAAACGGAGCAATACTGTACTTTGGGCTGAATTCTCAAAATACGCGCAACAATTTTCTAAACAAACTAATGTAAATAAATCATTTTCAGTTACACTCATTTTTCGCTTTCATTCAAAATCACGGGAAATTTCAATCTTTAAACTGAGTCCATCCTTTATTATTCACTTCTCAAACTCCCATTCTTCAAAAAATGATAAAACCATGCAAAATTTTTTGCAGCGTTCACCATTTTGCGTGTGGTTTTCCCTCCCGTCAATATTTCTCAGTTAATTTTTCAACAAAAATGAAAACGAACACAATCCATTGAAATAATTTATATTCCGTTATTTTGCAATCCAAATTTTTGTTGTGTAGTAAAGTATGCAATAAATTCAGGTTTATTGTGATTATTTCTTATTTTAAAAACAGCGTTCTCCTCATCGTCACAAAATGAAAAAAATGCAAACACATATGTCATAACGAAGAGAAAATGGAGAGAATCGATAAAAATATGCAAATTTTCATTTCCCGTGCAAATAAAAAACAAATTTCCTTATAAATTACGTGAAAACTTATTAAAAAATATGAGAACTTTTGGAAAACATTTGAAATGAAAAAATAAATCGCATCATAATCAAAAAAATCCAAAAATAATCATAAATGCATAAATTTATTAAATTTAGAAACAAAAAATAATAACAAATGTGTCACTAACCCTAGTTGGTCTCCATCATGTCCACTTCTAATGGTTTGGACAGAGAATTATCATTCAGCTGCATATTCCAACCATTGGCGTTTGAATGCCTTTCCTTCGGCCATTGATTCAATTGTTGAGCCTTTTCCGCAAGAATTAAAGGCATACATTTTGGTAAAAACGTCGATAAAAAATGAAGCAAATCCCGCCCGGATTGATTTTGTTGCGACGGTTTTTCCGGTAGACGAAAAATGGCATGAAGCTCTACGGCAGTGTTTTTGGCATTTGTGGAGTTTTCACTTGGCGTATTGCTAGCATCGCCAATGAATTCAGCACCCTCGGCATTTCCATGCGTATAATCAGGTTCGTTTACATAAAGTTGAACACCAAAGCAAAATGGTGTCGCCTGTTGAAGTTTTGCTTTGAGCTCTCTAGAAACCTAAAAATTAACAATAACAATAAAACAATTGAAAATTTTATTCACAAGATAGCAAAAATTCATTTGAAAATTAAAATTACCACATTTCAATTAAAAATTCAAATACGATCAATTTCATAAACAATGAGCAAAAACAAGAAAAACAGCAACAAGTACCAAAAAATAACTAAACGCAAACCTCTCTCTCCAAAAGCAATGGCGATAGGTCATTATTCGATAAATGTTTTCGCCTTAATTGACGTCTGCCGAGCCACATTGGGAACGGTGCCATAAATTGCAATCCAATTCCACCGGATAAAACGTCCTCTTCCGCATCTTCAATTTTGCATTCACTGCCATTATTTTGGCGAGATCGCTTCGATGGCGGCTCATCAATCACCTCCAAAAGAAGGATGTCCTGTAGAAGAGACGAAAAACTTTCAAATATCAATGGCGCAGGTATGTCTTCGCTAACCGTAGTGGTCAGAATGTTAGCTAAATACATACATTTCTAAGTAATTTTTTAAAGATTTCAAATTATAATTAATCGTTTAAACAAAAATTTTGTTTTCGAAAAATTTTTTTTTTCGAAAACAAAATTTTCAAATTAAATTTACATTGCGCCGCCCAAAGAGCGACGCTTTCCAAAATTTATTCATTAGCCACAGATATGGATCGGGCTAGAACATTTAGCTACCTCAAACTTGGGTAATTAAACCGAAGAAGAAATATATGAAAGAGCCTTTATGGGGAAAAGTTGGAAATCTGCGATAGGTTTCATTCTTGTACGCTGAAATTTTCTAACATTCTGCATTCTCCTATGTTCACAAGCAGCGCCGCCATTCCAACCGTCGGCCATACATGTTCAAATTCTTCTTTCACATGTCATTTTTCTATTCTTAATTCATCAAGCCAACGAGAATGTAAAAAACATATGCACGAAATTTAACAAATAACAGAAATGTATGGGAACTTTATGAATGGCGGCGCTGCTTGTGAACATAGGAGAATGCAGAATGTTAGAAAATTTCAGCGTACAAGAATGAAACCTATCGCAGATTTCCAACTTTTCCCCATAAAGGCTCTTTCATATATTTCTTCTTCGGTTTAATTACCCAAGTTTGAGGTAGCTAAATGTTCTAGCCCGATCCATATCTGTGGCTAATGAATAAATTTTGGAAAGCGCTACCCTTGTGTGGCGCATACATATACAATAATGCAAAAATAACATAAATATTTTTGTATATTTGAATAACTATCAGTTTACAAACAAAATAAATTTTTACCGTGAAATTGCAAAAGAAATGCACTTCGCATTATTTAAAATTTCAGCTATTTTGGAGCTATTTCAAAACGAATTACGGTTTACTTTAAATCAAAAGTAAAATTTTTTTCCCTTTGCCAATTCATTTTTCCAAATAAAGTAATAAAATTCTTGTTCGAAAATGAGTTTTTTGTGGATCAAAACAGTTTAATTTTATTCCACATTAAAAAGCCAACCCGTCTTTCGTTGTGTTGCGTTCTGCAAGGAATTTCCCTCGGTGGTCGCTGCAAACTGCACTTCCAATTCGCTAATTCTGAAAACTGCGCTCAAATCGTTTGCCTCTTCGCGTTGCTTTAGCGCCACTATAGAAAACATCAACGTTCGCCGAAGATGGGAAATCGCCTCACGCGACACATTTCCTGCAACATTGTGCGATAATTCAAGCGGATCCTGAACGTTAGCCAAAGAAATTTTGAAGCGTCGAAGCTGACTCTCCTCCGTGCTAGTGACCTCCATATTCAAGTAGCTTCGCTCAAAATCGGCCTTAGAATAAACGACCCCATGGCGAACACAATGAACATTTGAAGCGCGAATCGTATTGTAAAGAAAGGTGAAAAAATCCTAAGCATAAAAAATTATGTGAAATTTTTCAAGCAACAAAAAATTATTACAAAAAACTTATAAAATCTATAAAATAGTTCATTTTCGTAAAATGAAAAAAAAAATAATTTCAGTTTAACATTTAAACATTACTTTAAGTAAATTCGGCAGCTTAATTGCCGTTAAGTCCGACTTCGGAAATGAATAATCCACCTTCCAGCCATTAATTTTGGCCGAGTTTTCGAGCATCTCTACTTTTGATAAAATTCCTTTCGTCTGCAAAAATGAAATAGCCAATATAGAGAAAATGTAGGACTTCCAACTTTTGCAACTTTTTTTCGGCTCATCCGTTCGTTTCGCAAAAAGGTTATTGCAATAAGCCCACAATTTAATGACGAATAAAAATTTTCGTAAATTTCCTAAAAATTAAAATTCACGCAGCTCGATTCAAAAACTTCTATTTTCACATTCTTATCTTTGAAAAACCAAAAAATTCAATTTTTCTTAAATACCTGAAATATCCGAATTGCAAACGTCCTTCACAAAATTCGCCTTTCGTTCGCTGAACAAATTTTGAATGGTTAGCTCGCAAAAAAGCAGAATGGTTTTTCTCAAGTTTTTTGTAACGCGTAAATCGAATCGAACGACAGGATAGCGTGCTTCAAATGCAGAAACAATAGACACAATGTTACCGTATTCCTTACGAAACTTATTTATCAACTTGGTGATAAACTGTGCACGCTCTAAAATGCTTATTTTTAAAATTAATTCAATCACTTTACAAAACTCGCCCAAAATTTGCAAAAAAGAATTTTTTACTATACTTTTTTAGTTAAAGTAAAAATAATACCGTGACTGGAAAGACCCAAAAAATCCGACTTTGTCATTGGATTCGTAGCAACAAAGTCAATATCCAAATTCTTTTCCGATCGGTGCGAGGACGACGGTAAATTATCATTCAAACATTCTCTATTATCACCCATCGTCATGAACTCGCTATCCGACAAAATGAAGTTTAGGTCCTAAATTAAAAAATTAATTTTTTTACATATCAAAAATTTAATATAAAAAATATGTAAAAAACAAAAAATTTAAATATTTAGCAAAAAATAATAATTTTTCAAACAATACATTTAAATTCATAATACAGAAAAAAAAGTCAAAGTATTACAAGATCCGAATTATAAAATGCCAATCCCGTCGTAGATGATCCAAAAACACGAACTTCCACAGCATGTGTAAAAAATTGTTTCAAAAATAGAGACAATTGCTGCGCAAATAAAATTCGTTCTTTGGACTAAAACAAAAAATTATTCATAATTTAGAAAAAATTGATTTTAAACAACATTAAATTTTGAAATTTACCATTTGAACGTTGAGTGAGAATCGCGAAATTAAAGCATCGACTTGTGCGAAGTCAGTCGAAATCCCTTCAAGACAATTCAAAACGTCCTGACACGAAAATTCTTCAAAGTTTTGCAATTTAGCAGAGCCAAATTCCATTCGTCGTTCGCGTACGTTTACCACATTCTTTAAATATAATAATTAAACATGTGTAATACTTCTATAAAAAATATTCTTTAATTCTGAAAAGGGCTTAAGGTATAAAAAACTTGTTTACCTCACCGATTTTCAATTTAGTCACATCATTTAGCAATCTTTGCGCTTCGCTAGAGTTTTGAAACTCAACAATCGCGTGAGTCGCGTTGGCGCGCTTGTCCGGCAAAATTCGCTTCACCTCACCGTAGCCACTGAGCGCCGCCTCAATTTGCGCGGTGGTGAATGGGGTGCGAAAATTAGCGAGGAAAATGGAGCGCTTCGACAACGCCAGACGTTCAGATGCCTCATCCACAGCCTGAGCGTGTTTTTTCCCGGCGCGATGTTCGCTAAGCAACGCGGCCGACGAGCAATGAACAGCGCACAAATCGCAGACGTGGGACATCCTCGTAGAATACACTAAACATCATAAAATTCACTTCGCATGGAACATTTAAAAAATCATACCGAGTAGCATAAAAATGCATCAAAAAGTTGAAACAAGAATTTTTTTATTCCCATCTCCAACAATTTGAAGAAGAAAAAACTACGTCAAAACATGTTTAAAATATTAAAAGCATTCAAAAACATTTCCAAAATAGACAAAAAATGTATAAATTTGTTTATTACCTATACACATAACTAGATAAACGAAAACAAAAGCAGGAACAACAACGTTAGACATTTTCGGCCTCCGCCTGTGTCTTTTTCCACTCGTGAAAAGCATCCAACCGTCTCAAGTTGGGCGATTTTCCAGTTGCACGCGCCATTGATCGCTCGTCCAAATACCGATCCGTGATGAGCTGACGAAATTGTGGATCCTCAAACCTTAACAAACATTTTTAAGAATGACAACTTAAATTGCAACATTTCTTCAATTAAGAAATTATTAAAATTATTTGACCATAATAACTGAAAAATTCTATTAAAACCAAGAGTTGACATTTTCATCAGAAACAATTTTCCGTAATATTCCAAAACAAAAATTACTTCGCCTTCTTGCACTTGTTGAAAACGTTTAGTGGCGGCTTGCATCGAATTAACCCTTTCACATCACCAAACTCTCGAAGGCACTTTACCATCTCCAGGTACTGCTCGCGACAAGTGACGCGCTCAATTTCGCGATTCATTCGATTCGGAATAATCACATCAGCCTCTAAACGCCGTAATGTTCGATCGTTAGGATCGCCTTAAAAACGAAAATTATATTTTTGATGCAACTTAAAAAATGTTATCGGCTCGAGAGATGCTTATAATCACTAAAAACTTTAAAAATACATTATTCGTAGTCAGAGTAATTGAATATGATAATCAGAAGATAGCGAATAAGATAAGAATTTCACTCAAAAAATAGACAAAAAATATTTTCATTTTCATGCTGTCCTACAAAATTTATTGCTTCATATTGGCATTTTTTAAACAAAAATGTGAAGAAATTCGATCTTCTCGTACGGAAATTTAACCAATCAATTTTGGACGATTATGGTTGATGTGAGAAATGCTAGAAAAAGTTTTTAATTTTTTTTAATTTCGACAACAATAAAACGAATTCCTATAATGTTATTGAACTTTACCTTCACCATGAGGACCTGCTGTGTCTCTCTCAGGAAATATGCTTTTTCGAACTCTGTATCGTTTTCCATTTTCGTCCACATAAATTTCTCCTTCCTTAAGATGACTTAAATCGGCAATTCTGGACGTGCTAGTGCTGGAGGCAGAAGTGGAATTCGTACTCTGAGACATTTCCCACTGAAAATCTAAATTTAAACTGAAAAAAAATCAAAATTATTCGCACTTAGATCATCAATTTCAGTTATAACTTTTAATAAAAATTTATACTTAAAAAAATATATATATATACTTTTAATAAAAATTTAGAAACAATAAAATTGTAAAATTAACATTATTTGAACACTAAATTTACACCGCAACGAACTGCCTTTACTTGACGTTTAAAAAACCGTCAGAAATAAAAAGCAAATTTCCTTCATATAATTTATTATGCACATCCTCTTGTAGCAAATCCGACAAATCATAAAAAAACCAGTTCATAAGTTTTCAACAAATAATTCAGAAAAATTGAAG
>SAUE01000010.1:238588-252364 GCA_009724625.1 Deladenus siricidicola | reverse complement strand
CTTGGTAGGCCCCAAACGGTCTAGGAAATCTCTAAATAATCGCTTCAGCACGTCCTCGTTAGGCGGAGTAGGTCAAGTTATCGGAATAATTGTGTTTCAAATAGTTTTGCGCCACTTTTACAATACTTTTGTCCGTTTAATTCAATTTTGATCACAAAAACCCTTTGGCAATTGAATTTTGATAACAAATGCTATTGGCAATTCATTTTTTTGCGCAAAAACTCTTGGCTTCGGCTTAAAGTCGTTTTGTCCGTGTTTATTGCGCACATTCGTTGTCATTGTTCTTGCTCCTCTTGCGCCGAACGGTTGGTTTGTGTCTCGGGTCTTCTCAATTCTTGACGCTACTCTGAGGTATATTAATTCTTTGCTAGCCAAGCATAAATGCACGTCCGTATTAGGTTACGTATTAGTCATGTTAGTATTAGTCGCACGTCCATATTAGGTTACATAATCGTGAGTTATTTTAAAGCGGTTTGAAACAAGAAAGCCTCTCGAATTAAACCTTGATGCCCCGTTCCCTACCTATTCAAGGTCCCCCCTTCCCCCAATAATTAAAGGAGGATTACGCATTAAAAATGCAATAAAAACGGGAAAATTGCCAGGTTANAAACTGGTCTAGAAAAAGTAAAAAAACTTTCGGAATTCTGGGGGGGGGGGGGGTAAACTAGGCTGACCCCCAAAAATGTTATACATAATATCTTTTTCAAAATGTTAACAAACTTTTTTAGTATCTTTTTCAAAATGTTGTCTTTTTGTTGTTTAATTTTTCAATAATTGTTAACAAACAAATTAAAAAAAACGAGTTTTTCGATTTTTTTTGTACCCATTGAATATTAATCGTAATTATGTGAAACATGAAAATAATCTTTTTTTTTCTTTTTTTGCCTTGGTCTCACCTTTGGACATTTTTTGACCTTCTGCAATTTTGTGTGGTGGTTTCTTATTTTTAACCGTCGTGCGCGATAGGGGAGGGTCGGATACCCTTTCGCCTGAGTATGGTACACTTATTATTTGCGCTTGATATGCATGCCTTTTTTTGGTCATAAAAATAATCATTTCAATACTAACCGGTTTACATTTCGTCCGCAGAAATACGCCAAATTTTCCAGGTAATCCAAAAAGGAGTTACTTATTGTATATATCCATTCTTGTCTAAAACATAGTCGTACAAACAAATTAAATTTGCAAAATTAAATTTTTAATTTTAAATAAATCTATAAAATTCTACAATTGCGCAAAACTTTTTAAAATAAAACTTTTAAAATACTGTCATGACCATAGAAATAATAAAGTTTGCTTTTTTAAAAGAATACATATATCCGTGTATCCGTACTAAATATCAGTACTAAAAACTAAAAAAAAACAAACTTGTTTTAGTTTTCAATAAATCTTACAATTTTTCGTCAAATATAAGTCCATCTGTAGTTAGTTGTTTCAAATTTTCTGTTGAACTTCTATATAGTTTTTGTCCATTGCCCTTTTTTGTCGAGTTAAGATTCTAAATATTAAATATAATAAATGGCTAAATTAATATTGAACTGGATGTTTTTGCAATATCTTTTTTCCTCTCTACAATAAATGTTCTCCGGACTCGGAAAATCGTTTCATACCTGGACTCAAACTAAAACGCATTTTTATATTTTCATAGTCGAATCGGAACTCTAACTAAACCGAAAATTTTGCTTTTAACAATCGAAATTCGAAAGAACTTTTCAAAATCAGTGTTTCCAAAATTAAAGGTAAAAGTTAAAATTAAAAATTTAGCTTTTACTTTCCAAAGTTTTTAACTTTTGTTTTTAACTTTGGAAAGTAAAAGTTAAATTTTTATTTTAACTTTTAATTTTGAAAACACTGATTTTGAAAAGTTCTTTCGAATCTCAATTTCGTTTTCAACTCACCCCTTACATACATAAATTATACTATAATAATTAGTCTTAAAAATTTAGTGTTCAAAATCATTTATTATTCTGACTACGAAATGAAAAAGAAAAGATTGTTTTTCGTGTTGTTAAATTTTAACTTTCGATAAAAAAATTACTAGAAATTTTTAATTACGCCTGGTCGATATGTCAACGGATATCTCACTAAAAATGATGTCTTTAGTCTGCGATAGAAAAATCATGGAAATTTAACTTTACTTTAGTGAACGCTAAATTAACGTTGGAAATGCTGCTCCTATATAATATATTCCTAACATAAAAAATGAATTACCGATAAGGTTGGAGAAAACTAACTTACTTCTTTGTCAAATATTTTGGACCGTGGGCACGAATTAGGTAAAATCGCACTTATATGCCTTTTGCGAAATTTGGGAAATGCAGACAACGAGCTTTTCGGTGTTGCATAGTCCGCGTTGCCATCCAAGCCGGTTGAAGCTTTAAGAAAATCACTAGAAGCACGTTGATTTTGTAAGCATTTCAAGATGAGTAAAGGCGATTTAGTTTGCGATTGAGAACGTATTTCGCATTTCCCCACAAGCTTTTCTTTTGAGACATTAATTCCATTTTCTAAGCTTGAAATGTTGCCAATTGCTTTACGCAAACCAATCATTGTTGTAGCCGATACGAATATACGCCGAAAAAACAAATGATATCCATTATCTAATGGTCGGTGACAATGCAACATATATTTCTGTTGTTTTTTTTTGTTTGACGTTTTTGAATTGATAGTGGAAATTCGGTGTAAAATTTCATTTGATGTTTTTGAGATATTTTCCCTGTCTGCGGACATTGCTTCTAATTTTATTTCTTCGTCTTCTTTGAAATTCTTACAAGGTTTCCAAGATTGATTTCCAAAGCGTTTGTTCACTCTGGACATTTCTTCTCTTTTGGTCATCACAATAGGCGTATTTCTAATATATCTTGACATGTGATTATTGGACATTACGTTGATATAAGGGCTGGTCTTATGATTTCTCTTCGAGTCGCCGATCCGAAATTTTATTTGTTGCGGTGTGTTACAAAAACATCGTCTTCTTTGAGTTGTTGAAGTATCTGCATTCATCGATGACTGTTGGAATGCTTTGCTCAAACACCTCTCAATGTTTTTCACCTAAACAGGTATAATATGCAATTTTGTAATTTACGCAAATACATTCGAAACATTTTTTACACACCTGAACTTTTGTTTTCGTGCTGAATGAATGACAGTAACGTTGAATCACTTTGTTATTTCCACAATGAGAAACAATCTCGCTTGTCACATATGCGATTTGTTGACTTTCTACGCGACCAACAACATACATCACTTGACTTAGGGAGTGTGAAAAAATTACATTTTTATCATCTACTCGTTCTTCTCTGTCATGACCATATTTCTAAAATAAATAACTCCAATTTATCTGGAGAACGACATTTGCGGATTTTATACGTTTAACCGACTTTTGTAAGTTTATTAATCTATTCGACGCAAAATTTAATTCTGATTCAAACGACGTGTTAAATTTTTCTCTAACTTTCTTGAGAAAATGTTATTATGCAAAAAACAAAAAATATTTTAATTTTTTTCTAAGAATAAAAAGTTTTGTTTTTGAGTTAAACTTTTGTTATTCTGCGATATTCTGCGTCGAACAAATTATTTATTATTTAACCTTCTAAAATATCTTTATGTTCCATCAGAAAATTGGTTAAGATTCGAAATTCGTAAATTGAAGGGTTCCTCGAATGTCGGTGCCAATTTATCAATGTAAAGAATAAGATTTATTACTATAATTCTTCATCAACGCACTGATTCATATCTTGTTATTTTAAAATAATTTATTGATAAACATTTGTTAATTACAATCATTTGTTCATATTGTAGTAATAAACACAAATTACAAACATTTGTTTATATTGCAGTAATAAGCACAACAAACAAAAGCGTTAAGTCATTTCCTATTTAATTTTATATGGATTATTCAATAATTTTCCTTTTCGGGTATTGTTTTCAGAACATTGCCATTAATGTGTGCGTTTGAAACTTGATACTTTGACATAATTTAAAAGTTACATTAAAAGAAAACCCAATATAAATTCAGATGTTGTTTAGTAAGTTTTGTTAGTAAAAAACTTGACTACACTCTATGAACAAATACGAAAATATTTGTTTAAAAACCTAAAAATATGTAAAAAATTATAACATTTTTAAACTAATTTTTTATGGTATATTAAAAGCCATTTTCTGTAATCTTGCAAAAAATGGCAGTTTTGATTATCAAAAAAACCTTTATCTTTTTCTGCAACTCATTAAAAATGGCATAGAAAATAAGTGTCCAAAAATTTCATTAACCAAAAACTTCAAAGTACCGTATGATAATTGCAAAAACACACGTGGTCAATTATTTTTATTATCTTTAAAGTACTGCAACGACCGCCAAAAAACGTGTACAACTTGGGCCAAAAATGTCGAAGAGTGAACATGTCCTGAATAACGCAGTTGGTAGTGCACTCTTTTAGAGTAACGGGGTCAAGTCCTGCTAGGGGCTGTTCATTTTTCGGCGTCTACGGCTCAACGAGTATGCCAAGCGGCGAGACAATAGACAAAATGCGGCGGCCCGGCACGTTTTCCATTACTGTACGAAAGTGAGGAAGCAGAGAAAATAAAAAATTCCTTTAAAAAATTATTTAAGGATTCATTTTTGAACGTGGATGCAATGCGGATCTGCGAATTCATATCGTATTTAAGTTACAACATTACATATATCACATACCAGCAATAAAAGAAAATGATTAATTAAAGAATATGGTTACCACCCGAAAATGCACAAAGACAGCTCTATATGTTTCCAAATGTGCTAATCCAAAATTTAAAAATCCACAGGGGAGACCAAGCTATAATTTTAGAAAAAAAATCGAAATTTTTTTGATTGAAATCGTTTCAAAATTGAAATCGTTTTTTTGTTTTTTCTTGTCGCTTTTGTCGTTTTTAGCACATTTGGAAACCTATAGAGCTGTTTTTGAAAAATTTCTGGTAATAACCATATTCCTTAATTATACCAAAGAAAATAACAAAGGAATGAACGACAGTATTCATTAACATAAAAACACACATTGCGCAATAAATATTGATGATTGATGATGTTTGGCAGATAGACATACCATTTGGATGAGTAAAAAATAGGAGCAAGACGAGAATTTAAAAATTCAAATTTCTATATCTAAAAAATTTCATATAATATTTCCAATTCATGTATGTATGTTTAAACTCAATTAACAGTGTAAAATTTTCAAATTATTTCTAGGAATTTTTCACTTTGGCAATTTAAAAACAAATTTTATGCGCGAGTTATTTTGAAAAATGCAACATGTGTTTGTTGCCGCAAAACACATATGCTATTTCGCTGTTTTTTCATCCAAAAATTGGGAAGTAGAAAAGCATGCGTTTATTCAACAATACATGTTATGTGAATAAGTTAAAAAATTAACACCTGTTGTAGAAAAATTTAATTGAAATTGACGTTTCTTAATACTTTGACATTTGATATTTAAAATTTTACAACTTTCGTATTATTTGCTTATTAAAATGTTTGATTTTTCAAAATTTATCTATTTTTTGTTTGGTGAGAATACTTAAAAAAATCCTCGACAATTTCCTTGCACTATAAAATTTAATAACTCGACAAACTTAGAATTTTTCTTTTCTCCATCGAAATGAAAATTTGAAAATTTGCAATAAGATATGAAATAGACATAAATAATGGAAGAAGAGCGGTTTCGGTAAACATAAAAAAAGGACAAAAAAGGTCATAAAAGTCAAAGCTTTTTCGCAAGAATTTTCAATATGAAGCATGCCAAATATCAATAGGAATTAACTTTAATTAAAACAGGAAAATACTAATTAATTATAGAAATAAAGTTGAAAGAAATTTTGTTTAAAATTGACATTGAGCTGAGGTTAGATGAACAAATACGTTGTTCTAGAATTGTTATAATAATAGAATATAAAATGATTATAATAAGAATGTTTATACATAATAAACAAAAATATATGTATGTGAAAATAAATTCATTTTCAAAAACCTTAAAATGAACGATAGAAAGCAAATTGTCTGAAATTAAATTCTTCTATTATTCAATTTTGATAAAAAATATAAATACTTTCATATTGAAGAATATTGAAGTATTTGAAGAATGCAAACATATGTAATATTTTTGGTTAAATAATTTTCATTTTCGGAAAAATCAGGCAATATTTTTTAAAGTCGAAAAATTGTTACATAATGCGATATTATAAACTTATTTCACAACTATTTTTTAATTTGTAGATAATGTTATACGATGTAATTCGTTAAAAAAGTATATCACGCTTTTGCCAAAAATGCATATTTGTAAAAAACTGAGTTATGTTAGCTATATATGTATATATATGTATATATGTATATCTTTTTTTTTCAATTTTCACTTATGAAAAATCTCTTTGTTTAATTACTCTTTTGTTTAATAATAGCTTATTACGGTAAATTGACTACTAAAAATATAAGAATTTTTTCAATTTTATCATTTATATTCACACATAAGACTTGACTTATCTGAAGGGCCTCAAATTTCGGGATTATGCAAATTATGGTGCAAAATGCAACGCAACTTATTCTAAATAAATCACAAAAAATGATGTAATGAGTTCTTTCAAATGATGTAAAAAGAAGAGTTTTTGAAAAGTTAATTTTTTGACCTCATTTTAGCAAAAATTTAGTACCTTCGCGAACAAATTGTGTTACAATTTATGCTTCAGTGAAAAGTCTCCGTGAATCCGACTTCATTTTCGGACAGACCATAAAATTCTGCATCCGATGCATCACATTTGGGGAAAAATCGGTACCAATATGGGTTTCAAACATTAAAAACTTCGATTTTACTTCTACCTTCTACCAGTTTTTAAAGAAATCCGAGACATTGACTTTTTTATTGTCAAAGACTTTTTTATTGTTTATAAAAAATTTCTTCGAAAGAGAATTGAACTGCGATCAATGATTAAAAAAAGTGATTTCAAAAAAGTCTTTACCCAACGATAAAATGTGATTCTGTAAAAGTGTGCCAATTTTTTGGTTCCTCCAAAATGGACATGGCGATATGAAAACATCCACGAACGTCTATTAGAAAGAGGATAAAAATGCTACAAAACTAATATATTTAATAACAATTTGATTTCGGATTGTACTCATAGTAACGCTTTACATGAATATGTTACCAAGGGATGTATCCAAACTTTGGCGCCTACTATGTATATGTAGCAAAAAAACTCACGAAAGTTACATTGCCATCATCGATTTTTTCTGTAGTAGGCCACAATGAAACATCTATTGCAGAAATACGTAAGCATATATCGGTTTTCATATCAACACATATGGTCGTGTCCAAACAGTGTAATATATTTTGCGTGCTTAACCGATCAATTGGAAAGCTACCACACCACTAAAATAGATCTTTTTCAAATTTGGAAAACGATTAAAAAATTTGTTAGTGAATTACCGTAACGATCCAACTTTGTGGAAATAACTTCTTCATCCAGTAGTTTAGAAGAGATTGCGTGCAAAGTAAATTTTCAAATGAAAAAATATTTTTACTTTTTTTCAAACCACTGAGATAAAAAACAACAACAATAAAAGACCGCCCCTTTCTGTTTAAATGTCATCTAAAATAGCAAAAAGTGTCGTACAAATAATATGCAAAATACTATTTCTTTATTATTCTTTATCTTTTTTCTGTACTCTGTTTTTTGGTTTCTTCTTTTAAAATTAACGATAAAAAATAATTTTGCTAATACAAAGAAAATTAACTTGTTGAGAAAATTTTTTACAGAATAACTTTTATTTGATCTATTGGATCGTCAACCAAAACAAACTTTTAAAGCCTATTTACATATTTACAAAAAAGATTAAATATTTTTATAGATTTTGGCTCCAATAATCATATTGGTCATTAATGAACGGTTTTGGCGAATATGCAAGTTTGCATTCCCACCGGACTTGCCCACTTTTTTGAAATTGCGCGTATTTTACCAAGTGTAGTGGCATTACGTTAGCAATTTTGATTAATTTTTTTATAAATTTTCGGAAATTTCTATAATTATTTCGTTATATTTTAGTAAGGAGTGAATGAAATTGCGTAATTTGTGACTAAAATATTCCTAAATTCGCCTAGTTTACGATAAAAATGATAGTTATATATAAAAATGCGAACAAATGTTCGATTTTCAAAACAAAAAAATGGCATATCCCGAAATTTTATCCAAAAAATCTTGTTCGGCAGAATTAAAGATATTGATCTCTTCTAACATTCTGCACCAAAAGATTATTTCTTCTAACATACATATGTACATATCAGGGGTGCTAACATTTACGATTTACGTATTTACGGCTTTTTTGGCTCAAAATTTACGATTTACGAAAAATCGGCCGATTTTCGTAAATTTTTCAACATTTTTTAAGAGAATTTACATTTTTTAAAACTCAATATGCGTTCGAATTGGTGCGAAAAATGTCGATATTAGTGGAAAAAGAAAGTTGACGAATTCAAAAACGGTCAGATGAAAATAAAAACATCAAAAAAAGCAAAATGAACAGAACTTTCTTTTTAGAAAAATTAGAAAAAAACTGGGAAAAAAGCAAATTTCGATCAAAAATTTAAAATTTTTTATTTTCGATTTACGACA
The DNA here is from genome assembly GCA_009724625.1 of Deladenus siricidicola. Taxonomy (NCBI): domain Eukaryota; kingdom Metazoa; phylum Nematoda; class Chromadorea; order Rhabditida; family Sphaerulariidae; genus Deladenus; species Deladenus siricidicola. The sequence goes on along the minus strand of SAUE01000010.1, from coordinate 243,733 downwards.
TTTACGGCTTTTTTGGGCAAAAATTTACGATTTACGATTTACGAAATTTCGAGGTCCTGAAAATTTACGATTTACAATTTACGAAATTGAAAAATTATTTTTGTAGCACCCCTGGTACGTATATCCAAGAAAATTGCTATGGCCAAAAAAAATCCGCTATGGTGGGAGTGTAACAACATTTTTTGCATATTTTGGTCAATTTTGGAAAAGTTATTGAACCAAACTGAAGAATTTATGCATCAATGGATTGAACAATGCAAGCGGAACCGATTGATGTATAAATTTGTGTAAAATCATTAAAAAATATTTAAATTTCTTAGGTGCGCCATTTGAGGATGAATATTTCGTTATTTGTGATTTGGAGATTCCGAGATTTGGTGGTTCAAATTTTGAATTCAGGAATCGCTTCTTAAATATTTAATTGTTTTAAAAAACATTTTTTCTGAATCTAAGAAGCTGCATTTTTTGAACATCTGCAGTCCTTTGAATCTTCAAACCTTTCCAATATTCAAGTTATAAACTATTGCTATAAAATAAAATAATTCAATATTTAAAAATTTAGTAAAATATTTGAAAAAAGCAATAAACAAGCATTTATGAGAGGTGCTGCTTCCCCAAATGTCGGAATCCCATAATCCAGAAATATCTACAACTTTTTTATCGTATAAAATATACCATTACGTTTTTGAAACGATTAACCATAGATGAGTATATCATATGAAAGCACAATTTAGATAAATTACCTCTATTCAATATATTTTTTTTCCTTTTAAAATTAACATTTATATTTCAATTCTTGATTTGCTTTAAAAATGTACTTCCGTTGAAATTTTTTTTGAAATGTTCTTAAGTATGAAAGCATAAGTTTATATTGATCGATCATTGCAATGGGCATGGATGAAGGCATTGACACATATCATTTAGTCAACGTATGCATATGTGAACGTATGCATATCAAACGTATGCATATGTGGAAAATTGGTTTTGAGATATACATACATATGTAAGATGTTCCTAATACTCAGTGAACATAACTTTAAAAACCTTCATAAATTATTTTTCTTTGCTCTATAGCTGTTAGTTGTAATCGCTTTGTGTAATGTTTAGTATTTTGTGATCAAGTTTATTTCAATTATTCGTAATTCTGCTTATAAATAAGTTTTTTATTTTTAGTTGTAAAAATATAAAATTTAATGTATAGTTTAACAACACTACATTTTATGAATTACATAAAAACAAATTGATGGTATTTTTAAATTTACTTTTTATATAAAATCAGTTTTATATATGTATAATAACAATTTCATGACTTGCATCTATTTTTAGATGTCTCCGCTCCGTCCAAAAAACTAATTTCCTGTTTAATATTCGGATATGATGCAAGCGGGTTATGACCCTGACGAATGGGAGGAATGCCCAGAGCAAGTGCATTTCCTTGCATTTAGCAGCTCTACGCGTATTTTTCTCTCGATATTCACGATCGGAATATCAATACTTTTTTTTTGGTTATTAAAGAAGAATAATGGAACATCGACTTCTGATAAAATTGAGCAAAGAACTACAGTGAGTCAATAAAAATACATTTATAGCAAACGCCAAAAGTTTGGACACACCCCTTGCTTACATACATATGTATTTAAAACTAATTTTGCATTTTCTGTAATTTTGTAATTTTGCACCAAATCGCCCAAAAATTGTCCTGGACCAAAAAACAGCTAACGAGTTTTTGTTAAATTTACATTTTTGGGACGATTCTAAGATGGCGAAACGAAATCTGGACGAATTTGGACAACTGGTTGCTGAGATATGGCTGTTTGAAAATTGTAACTTGGGCACAGCTAAAAATCGCAGAAAAACCGCTTTTGTTGATTTTTCTGATCTGAGTTACTATAACCCACAAGTATTTTATATCATTCGACACGTTTTCTGACGCTCTTTACGAATACTGTATTCTTTTTTTTATTTAAAAATTTTCAATACATTTCGCCAAAAAATCAATATTTAAATTTCACAATTTTGCTGTTTTCAAAAAGGAAAGGTGCTTTTTGTAATGTCCGGGCCGTAGATTTTTTTGCGTTATCAGAAAGAGCGTAAAACTGCATCTATTACTGCATCGATTAGAGCAAAAAAATGAAAATTTCGAGGCCGACTCGGGTTTTTTGGTTTTTTGCACATTTTACGCTCCCATTGATTGAATTTTTTACAAAAGTTTACAGAAATCAACGTACAAGCGTAATTTTTCATGCTGCATTCAAATTTTTAAACAGCTTTTAATTTGGACTACTGTAGCTTAATGTAGAACTTAATATGGAAAGTTGGCATTTCAATGCGCTACACCTCAAATCTCATGACCAAATTATTTCATAATGTTTTCGGACATGCTGTTATCATATTCAACAACATTTTTTAGATTGGAATTGATCTGGATGCAATACGTGGACCTCAGCGCCGGAACACAGCTAAAAACGTCTTTGAGATATATGTGCTCATTTGAAGCTGTGTATTCTGCTCAATTCTCAATAGATAACAACAGAAATAATTTTGATAATGATAATTTTACCCGATAATGCAAAATTAGTTCAATTTATGAATTTTATGAATTTTGTCGTTAAAAAAACAGTTAAACAGCTTTACAGTAAATTACACTAATCAAAATTGTAAGATAGTAACAATTTTTGGTTTATCAAGAAAAATTATGATTCTCAGTTCCTCAATGCGATCTCTTAAAAATTGAGCGCTTCAAAAGAGCACAAAAGAGCAGTAAGACGTTTTTAGCTGTGTTCCGGCGCTGAGGTAAACCTATCCCATCCAGATCAATTCCAATCTAAAAAATGTTGTTGAATATGATATCAGCATGTCCAAAAACCCTATATGAAATAATTTGGTCATGAGATTTGAGGTGTAGCATACTGGAATGCCAACTTTGCATATTAAGTTCTACAGTAAGCTACAGTAGTCCAAATTAAAATCTGTTTAAAAATTTGAATTTAGCATGAAACATTAGGCTTGTACGTTGATTTCTGTAACATTTTGTAAAACATTCAATTAATGCGAGCGAAAAATGTGCAAAAAACCAAAAAACCCGAGTCGACTTCGAAATTTTCAAACCAAAACAAAACCTGCCCCCCACAAAACGACAGGTGACAACTTTGACGACCTACCCATTGCATGCAGTTGACGAATTACTGTCTGGTGCGACGTGTGGAGTTCAGCTGTTTTTTTTTGTTTTTGTTTTGAGTTGTTTGATCCGGATTGCGCAGGCGCTTCTTGTTTACGGTAATCGGCCGTGCCAGGCGTCGGTTGTCTTTTGTGGTCCTCTGACCAGCTCGAAACTTTTCGTACCACCTCCAACACGTGGATCGGGTTGGAACTGACTTGCCGGTGACCGCCTGAATGTTTTTGGTCGCATTCGAAGTATTAACACCTAGCTGGAACTGGTCAAAGATCAAATCACGCACTTTTTCACGTTGAGTGGACATTGTTCTCACCATAAACGATAACCAAGCAAACAAATACCTTAAAATGACCACAATTAAACGCTCTTTCGAATGACATATGACACCAGAGGGAATTATTTTGAAATACCCCAAAAAACATAAATGTTGCAAAATTTATGGACCAACCTAATATTTGAGCGAGAAACATCACTTCTCTGCCTGTATCATATTCAATAGGTTTCGAAGTGGTACCGGGGTTGTTCGTTCCGCAAACGTAATGAAGTCAGTCTGAAAGCGATACTGCATTAAACAACTGAATCATTTTCGCCTTGTCCTTAGCAAAGTTTTGTTAAAAGGTACAATTCACATTATCTAAGTTTTGGTAGCCCCTCATAAATTCAACAATTTCGAGAATTTTGACTCCTTGATCAGCGAAAACCAGAGGGTGTTGTTGCTGGCTGCACTTTTCTGGTGCAAATTTCGCTCCAGACCATCATCGACTGCAGATTTCGGTGGCCAACGTGCTGATAGCTTCTGCGGACTAGCTCCCCTTTGAATTTTTTGAAGCCAGTAAGTTCCTGATTAACGCAAGAGTTAATTTCGCATTGAGACCATGAGCTCCCGATTGTTAGCGGTCCTGCCGGTGCGCATTCTGCCGCTTCCTGAATATATACATAAATAACAGATAGCCAAACCCCTAAGATTATTTGATTTGTCCGGACGACTGTCGCAGGATTGACGACAATGCGCAAACGCGTAATGTCGATGGCACGTAGCACGTGTAACATTAAAATTTTCTGCTTTTTCTTCTGATTTCGAAACAAAGTACCGTGAACTTATTTGAACATATTCAAAAATTCTCATGGATATAGCATTTCGAGAGAAATATTTTTTTACCAACATATGAATTTTTAGGCACTGGCTAATCACACTTCTGATGATGTGCCGAACGCATTAGATCATGAAAATGCTCAGAGAACATTATTTAAAGTTGCTGAAGAGGTGGCAAAGCGGAAAAGTGCAAGTTGTTCGCCAAAACGGCAAAATTCCAAGCGACCATTCACTTCGTTAGCTTTTTTGCCAAAATAATACGATTTCATCAGAAATTGTCTTTAGACATTAAGTACCTAATTTTTAATTAATACTATTTTTACAAAACAAAATTAACATAAATTTTTTCTGTTGAATAATTTTTTTAGTTTTTTTTCATATCGTTTGTTTTTGTTTTAAAAAATAATAAAACATAAAAAATATCGCTTCGAAAAAAATGAAGTCATTATTTTTTCCACCAGTGCACTCATTAACTTTATTCATTCTACAAGTATATGCGCTTCAAAAGTGGATTTTATTGAGATATAGAATAATGTTGCATACCTTTTCGAAATACTTATTAAAAGACATTTTTCTAAAACTCGACCAACTTTTTTGACAATAAAAAAAATCAATGTCTCGGATTTCTTTAAAAAAGCACCAATCCTTATTATATAGACTAGAGCTGAGAAAAAATTTGGGCGAATTTGGTTGGGTAGATATGATTGTTCAAAGTTGCGGAAACGTCAAAAAGTGCATTTTTCTTCAAACTGGAATAACTTTTTTTGCAGTTGATCAATTTTTAACATTACAAAGCCATTCGGCGCGCCTTATTGAGCTCTTTTAGATGCTGTAATCAGAGTTTTTGAAAAGTCAATTTTTTGACCTCATTTTAGCA
>SAUE01000010.1:215922-238578 GCA_009724625.1 Deladenus siricidicola | reverse complement strand
AAAAACCGATTTTGGAAATGCCCTTTGCGAACAAATTGTGTTAAAATGTATGCTTCAATGAAAAGTCTCCGTGAATCAGATGCAATTTTTGGATAGAGCATAAAATTCGGCATCCGATACATCACATTTGGCTAAAAAATCGGTTGCCACCAATGCCCAAACCCACCTTTCAAAAAACATTAAAAACTTCGATTTTTCTTCTACCAGAAAACTATATTATAGATATTTCCACTTGTTAGACTAGCTCTAGTCGAAAAATGCTTCATTGGACAAATGTCAAGTAAAACAAACTCTACACGATAGAATAGTTACTTTTTGCACACAATGCCAAAATTCTCTGAAAAGTGCCAAAAATGATATCACCGTGGTCAATTATTTAAGCAAACCGCAAATTTGCAATAGAGATGTTTTTTTGGCAGCAAATTAAGCACAAACAAAAAATTTTAAAAATTTTAATTTTGGCACCAACTCAAATCTACATAACGCATAGTTATTATGTGTGTTGTAAAAGTTACAGTAAAAAATAATGACTACAGTAGGATGTCTACAGTAATCTTTTATAACTCACGCCATCCTAAAGGAAAATATGGCTTATATATACTCAAAATACTCGTCTCAGCGAGCTGTATACGATGAAATATGAAATAACCCGTTTGTGGCATAATGTCGATAAGTAAAAAAAATAAAAAAAAAATAAAAAAATTTAAAAGCAAATTAAACGCAAAACAAAAAAATTAATTTTGGCGCTAATCAAATCTGATTTTTTTGTTTTGCGTTTAATTTGCTGCCAAAACGCATTCTTATTGAAAATTTGCAGTTAGCTGAAATAAATGACCATGGTGATACCATTTTTGGCACTTTTCAAATTTTTTTGGCACTTTTTTTTTTGAGTATTTTGGCATTGTGTGCAAAAAGTAACTATTCCATCACGTAGAGCTTTTTTTACTTGACATTTGTTCAATGAAGCATTTTTCGACTAGAGCTAGTCTAACAAGTGGAAACATCAATAATATAGTTTTCTGGTAAAAGAAAAATCGAAGTTTTTCATGTTTGAAGCCCGTTTTGGACATTGGTGGCAACCGATTTTTCCCCAAATGTGATGTATTGGATGCAGAATTTTATGTTCTATCTAAAAAAGACGTGAAATTCACGGAAACTTTTCATTGAAGTATACATTTTAACACAATTTGTTCGCGAAGGGCATTTCCAAAATCGGTTTTTTGCTAAAATGAGGTCAAAAAATTGACTTTTCCAAAACTCTGATTACAGCATCTAAAAGAGCTCAATAAGGCGCGTTGAATGGCTTTTTAATGATAAAAATTGATGAACTGCAAAAAAATTATTCCACTTTGAAGAAAAATGCACTTTTGACGTTTCGGCAAATTTGAACAATCATATCTACCCAACCAAATTCGCCCAAATTTTTTCTCAGCTCTAGTCTATATAATAAGGATTGGTGCTTTTTTAAAGAAATCCGAGACATTGACTTTTTTTATTGTCAAAAAAGTTATGTAGGAGAAGTCCAGTTTTAGAAAAAAATGTCGTTTAAAATATAATACATGAAAGATAAAAACTTGGAGCTTCTCTTGCTTCAAAAAGTAATGTTTAGTTCTAGTGATGAACAAAATGCATTGATCGATTGGGAGCGCGATGTAAAGCAAATTGAAAAGGATCGCACGTGGACAACAGAGCATATATTGGAACATAAAAAGTTCGTGACTACAGCAACAAAGTTTGAAATTGATGATGCAGCCACGGAAAATATTTCGACATTCGGTCTTCCAGCAAATGCGTTTGAGAACCAATCGCCTTTTAGCGAACTTGGAACTGGTACTTTAGAGTCACAAAAATTAAATATGCGGTTCGTTTTTAAGTTTTTTTCATTTACTTTAAATAAACACATTTCCACCTCATTTTATTAGAAAGAAACAAACTTGGAAATCTTGAAACCACAAACGAGAACGTAAACCAGATACTGTACGTACGTAAAATATGCTTACGAAAATAATGAGTTAAATGAGTCCTGGCAAATCGGATTCAGTTATGATATCTGAATCTGCAACTTTTCCGGATCCCACGAAAACCGGCGTTCCAGTTACACCTAAAAATGAAATAAAAATGGATCACATTGCGAAAAAAATTCAAAATGTCGATCCTTCAGTCGAGTAATTCCTATTATTTTAAAGTTTTTAAAATAAAACTATAAAACAGTGTCTCTATAACTTTATGTATACGTATAGAAATGCAACATTCGGAGTTTACAAAAGTTTCAGCAATTTCACGTGCCAGATTTTGTAATGTGGATTTTGTTAAAAATCACATTTTCAACTTATATGTATGTATTATGTAATAATTTACTTCATTAACAGATTATGGTTGTAATTTTTATAACGGGTAATTTTAGAGAGAGAAAAACAGATCATCCCGGAGGTATAGACTGGCAGAATAGAGGAAAGAGATCGTCTAGCAGTGACGAGGGTTTTGTTAAAATTGACGGAATTGATGGTGACATGACTGAAGATGGTAAATAATCTTTATTTTTTTGCCTTAGAACATTAAATCAATTTAAAAAAGTTTTGGATTTGAACTTTTTTCACGTTAATTTAATATTTTTAAATTTAATATTGTATATATGTATATACCAAGTTTATCAGGTTAATAGCTAACAATAAGTTAACAGCCAGAACCAAGTTTACATATACTATAGTGAGTAAGATATAGTGGTGAAGGCCACGCCCTAAAATTAGCCGTGGGCGTTCGCCGACAGAGCGAAGAAAGGAGGCAGCTTAGATAAGTGATGAGCTAGTGAGCGGCTGGCTGAGAAAGCCGCCAGCTAAAGCCAGCTCAGCCTCACTGACTTCCATCTGCCGTCGAGGAACGAAGGCGCAGTGATTCTATATTGAAAAAATGCAAAGTACTGATCTGAAAAATACACATTTAATATTCAACCGTAGAGAATTTACTTACTTTACTGTAGGTTTTGAACCATCTGGAAAATTTCTGATTGGTTACGACAATTTGGATACTCTTTCTGGCGAGCTTGATCAACAGCTGCATTTAACTCAACGTGAGGAGCCACAAAAAATTCATAATCCGAAAGACCACCATGAATTACTTTTGCAAATTCCGCCTTCCCCACTTTCACTGCATGAATGGAGCGATGACAGAGCGTCGACAAACACGACAGGCGGAATCCTCAGTAGTGACCGTAGATATTCGCATTGTATTAGTAGCGCGGAGGTAGATGATACCACCGCAGATGACATAGAGTTTGTGGTACAGGGCACCAAGGATAAAAGTTTGACACTTAATCTTTTGTCACATATTGATACCTCTCAATTGGACAACATTTCTTCGTCGGCAATACCAACGAGCGCACAAATATCGCCATTATCTCAGCAATCCGAACTGCTGCACGATAATGTAATTGAAAATTTGCCGAGAGATGGAGATGAAGCACAAAGTAAATTTAATAAGGGCCCACAGACTAAAATATATAAACAAGGAGAACCCACAAATGAAGTTTTGGATGCTGTTGAAAACGAACAAGTTTTAAAGCTACTGCAAGAATATGACCTGTCATACTTACCAACTCAAAATAAACAGGAACAACCTTTTGGAATATTACCGGAAGCAAATTGCGACGCAGAACAACATAAACCAGCTCATCAAAATTATAAAGGTTAATTTTGCTCTCCTGCTTTATTCATTTTTAATCTTTCGCTGTTATCAAGCCGATTATTAAAAATTTGTATCCAATGTTGATACTTTCAGCATAACTTAATATGTTTTAATTTTGTAGCGAGCGAATCTGGATTTGACGTTGTCTATCCGAAATCAAACAAATACAAAGTGAAGGATCGTTCACCTGATCGCGATTCATATTCAGATAAACTTAAATATCAAAGTGTACTTTCACATGATACGCTTTCTGAGGACAACACTCCATACGATCAGTTGGAAGCACAAACTGAGGAATCAACGATGGTGAAGAAAAAATTCGGCAAACCTACGTTAAGCGCCGTACTTGCAAAACAAGATTCTTTAAGCAGTAATTTTTTAAATGAAGTCAGATATTATCTAAAACAAACGGAAAATATACCGGGGCGGTCCGTTTGTCACAAATTTGTCAACTGCCTCGTTTGTCAAAAAAATGACAACTCTCTTTTGTCAAGAAATTGATAAAATATTTGACTGATGTTTGTCAAAAAATTGATACTGCGCGTTTTTGAAGCAAATTGTCACCTGTCTCTTTTGTCGAAAAAGAAAAATAATTTTAATGTTTTTTATAAATTATTTAAAATGTTTTTTATAAAATTTTTGATGTTTTTATATTTTTTTTATAAATCATCTTGAAACAGAAAGGCTCGTCGGCAGTCTATGTATGCCTTAGGCTTAGATTGAGCCTAGGCAAGTCTCGTAGTAAAGAGCCTTGCGTTTTGCGTTCTTCACATTCCTTTTCTTTTCAAGAATTGAATCATTTTTGCTTTTGTCATTTTCTTGATAAACGCACATTGTCAATTTCATGATAAACGTATCATCAAATATAGTATTATTTGTCAAATATACAACTCAATTTTCTTCAATTTTCAGCATTTCCTGCTGATCGTTCAGGTCTTTCTGATAAAGCACAACTATTGGTGATGTCGCCATCATCTAGTAATGGCGGAACTTTTGTCATAGAAGAAGATATGTTGGAAAGCGACAAGCAAGTTATTCCTGTACATTCACAAGAAAATTTCCAACGGTCTCAAGTAGAAAGTCAATTGAAGTTTCCTCCAGTTGCCGTTCTGCAATTAGAATGGGATGATTCCAAACCAAAATTATATCACAATAACGGGCAAGCTACTTCAGCCGAGCCAACGAGCCATCTCGTGAAAACCAATGAGGTTTATTTTATTTTTTAAGTATGTACAAAAAATTATATTGTTAAAAAATATTTTTATACATATAAAAAATATACATATAAACTTTTAACGTCGTGTATATTTTTTGATACCAGAAAAACTGTTGATACTCAAAAAATTCTGCTCATATGTACCAGAAAACTCTATGTGGTTCTCTCCCAGTATTCTTTTAATGCAAATGGATTTAAAATTCTAAATATTTAGTTTAATTTTTCATATTTTTCGAATACATTAATGTCAATAAAATTTTGAATACAACTTTAAAATTGACCACACTTACCCTAAAAGTGTTATTGAATTTTTTTATGACATTACTCAACACCCGAAATGCCCCACCCCTCCCCCCCTTAAAAGTGATTGTTTACTATAAAAAATGACTTTAAAATACCTTTAAAAAACATAAAGTTAAATGATGTAAAAGTAATGAGCAAAATTTACCTAAACGCAAATTGTTTAAACCGCTGTAACTTTTAGCAGTACAGAGAGGGCAAGAAAGCTGCTAAGGGACGATTTGGCTTGGCTAAAATTCAAATTTCAATTTTTGAATTTGCGACAAAAGTAATCAAAAAATAACTTTTTAATAATTCTGAAAGAGCTTCAAAAGACGTGTCGAATGGCATAAAGTTTATTTTGAACGGATTAAAAAAATTCACCGAGTTATTCTCATTTTCAGTTTTTTAATCACAAAATTCTAAAATTGAAAATGAGATTGCAATTTCTGAAAGGCCATATCTTAGCAACCAGTTAACCAAATTCGAAAAAATTTTAGGAGCCTTCCTAACTTTGCTGGGGTTTTCGAAAAATGACAAAAAATTGGGGGTTGATTTTGTTCGGGGACACATCATGGTGCATAATTACAGAAAATTGCTTTTAAGGACTAACTTCATGTTACATTACGGGCAAACTGATTTTTTTAGACGTTCTGTGCATTATTCTGAAATAAGAACGATATAGCACAAATAACAAAAAAAATTCCGAAAAAAAACATATTATTCCTCCTTGTAATTTTTTTGTGAATTTTTTAATTTTGACGTGCCAAAAAATTACTTTTTTAAACGTTTTCGCGTCGAATGAATATCAGATTCGTGATCAAAGCGCGATTCTGATTTAAAACACAAAAAATTACGAAAGTTCGAGTTGGGGGTAAACTAGTCATTAGCCGATTTTTCTGATACTAATGATAAGCCAAAATAATTGATTTTGTGAAATATTTTTTGCAACATTTAATATTTTTACCGATACTTTAGGTATTCGAAAAGCTCGAAACGTTTGTTTTTGACGACGCGGATGACGCGGTCACGTATGCACCAGAAATTCAATCCGAAGAAATTCCGGCTGATCAGTTAAGTGAAAACGAAAATTCACTTAATTTGGTAGATAATTTATCGGAACATCACGAGATTCCAACATCAACTACAAAAGTAGGCGATAAACAAGATACGCAACAGTCTCGTCATCCAGAAGAAGGTAAAGCTAAAATTGGGTTACTCGAATTTTGTACCTCGCGTAAGCGCCCGGAATTTTATGCCCCAAAACTTTGCGCCCCAAACTACAACATTTTAACATATCTTATATAATAATAATCTTCATTTGTCTGTTTGTTTGTTTGACTGTCTGTACGTGGATTTTTTCAGTGGCTACTGAACTGAACTGATTTTTCTACTCAGGGGTGATAATTTAAAACTTCAAATCAAATTTTGGCTCAGCCGATTTTTTCGGTGTAAATTTGCACCTTAAAATTTTTCTTTTTTGAAGTGGATTAGTTAGTTGGATTTTTTGTCCATTATGCTGGTGGTTCGATTCCTGCCGGGAACAAAAAAGGGGCTATGCGGAGCCTGAGGCTTAGCATTATATCATATTTTTGAAAAAAACGGAAATGTACTCTTTATGCCAATTTAAATTTTCCCGCCGAATTCAATGTAGTTCGGAGGCCAGACAATTAGACACTGCGATCTCTCGCTATTCTCTGCGTTTGTAATTATTTCTTATTTTGCGATTTCGCATTTTTGCCGAATCTTAAGCGCAGCGGAGATTGGTCATAGATGAAAAATTCTTGCAGATTCGATATCGCTGCATCTGAATCGCCGCCTACTTCGCATTTTTTCATAGCAAATATCGAAAAAAAAATTCTCAAATTTTTTCTGACCGAACCATATTCGAAAATAAACATCTTCGAAAAACGAAAATAAAAAGAAAATGAAATCTAGTCATAGTTTTTGGGCGATTTTGAGTGGTGACCATATAAGTTAATTACCCCATTTTCGGGGTGTAAAGTTCTGGGGCGCAAAATTCGGTGCGCAAAGTTCGGGGCGCAAGTTATGCGGGGCGCAAAATTCACACAAAACTCACTTCCCTAAACTAAAATATGTGTTAAAATTAATTTCGAAAAGTTAATATTGAACTTCTTTAAAACTGATTTGAACTGGCGATTTGAACATGAAGTTTTTTCAAATTTATTTTGTCAGTTCAAAAGTTAAAAAATGCCATAAGAGACACGCTGACGTATGAAATTTTTTTCCATCAGAATACCAGGGTTGGCGCTAATTTAAATGTTATTACACTTATGCTTTCTATTTTCCGTTGCAATGAAATCAATTTCAGTCATCAATCATCAATCTGTTGTCAATCATTAACACGTGTCACGTGTCCTATTGCAAAAAATAAAATGTTGCGCATCCTTATTCAAACTTAGTAAATATTTATTAAAACTTGCGTACATAATATACTCCATCTAAAATAATTAAAAATTTTTTTAATAAAAATAAATCACCAAAAAACAGTGTTGGGGAGTATCCGGGAAATGGTTCATATATAAAAAATTTGAGCAAATAACTGAAGTAATAATTCGTAAATGAAGATTTTGTTCACATTTTGTNTTTATTATGATTTTTGAATAAGGAGGAATAAAATATTTGCAATTTAGCCAAAAATACGAATAAAAATATGCTCTCCGATAAAGCAAGTAAAAATAAAAACGAAATTTCAAAACATTGTCTTAATATCAATTTTTTAATGAAATTTTTCATTTTGCAGCGTATTTTTATAACGAAATTTCACAGGGAATAAAATTTCATACAACAACGCTTTTCAGTTAGGTTTAATTTTTCAAAAATTACATATGGATTTGGGTTATTGAATCAAATCGGGTTATTGCATCAGATACAAGCATTTTTTAGGTGAACGTCTTTTTTCTCTGTCAGAAAATAACAACAAAGAAGAATTACGTCCACAATCCTTAAATTTTTGCCAAAAGCGACCCGCTCCCCCTGCTCTATTTTCTCTCAATACGTCAGAACAACGAAAAAAAACATTGAAGAAGGCACCGAAATTTATTAGGCGAAATTACGGTTTTTTCGACGATTCCGAGTCTACGACGACATCCACTACAACCTCAAGGGTATTGTTAGCTTAAAAATTTCAAGCTATGTGTAAATCTAAAGCTTTAGTCGATAAACAAACAAAGTAGCTTGCTGAGCGCTTTGGGTGTGACGAGTACTCAAGAGATGCTTCTCAAATTAACCAGCCTAAACGAATTGTCAGATGCAATGAGAAAAGCTGGCCTCGAATCTACGAATCTCATTTTTGGTGAAATTTTTAAACAAAAAATCTTTGTTAAATTTATTTTAATTAACTATTAGATTGTTTAGAAAGTTGCTACATTTTTGTGAACATAGCGAAAATCCAATTTGTTAAAATAATAATGTTGTTTTATAAAAGTATGATTTTCATCCGTGACGTGTTTTAGATGTTTTATCGTTTTTCACTTTTGGCTTGGTCAGGATTCTATTACTGTAAGAATAATCTCCAAGAATCCGACCATTAAAAATAACATTTCCAACGTTGAGTGCGTCCTCACCACCTATTGTATCACATGTACACGTTACTTCTGCTAAATTTTTGCGGGGTAGAAGGGCATTTACAGTCGTGTGACTGTGCGTTTGTGAAAAATTGGTCAAAATTGCGTTTGTGCGAAAAATGTACAATATATCAACTTCTCTTATATTCCAAATTCTCACATTTTGAACCCTGTTAAGGTCAAATGTAATGAAAGTAGTACTGAAAGCTAAAATTCTAAACCATCTTTTGACAACTCGTTTTTATATCAAAAAATAATTATTTGTTAATTTCGTCCGCAAATGTTGGGTAATCAAATACTTTTGAATTTTTTGAATTTGATATTTTAGAGGATTCCATACTTCAGAAGCATATTCAACTAATGGTCTGACTGTTTTAAAAGCCAGGCACCATATATATATAACTGTTTTAACGTCTGACTAAATTGATTAGTCGGACGTTAAAAACCAAGTAAGCACTTTTAATAATTATATTTATTTGTTCTTTAAAGGTAAGTTGATGATCAACCATAACGCCACGATCTCGAACACAAATTTCATAGGGAACTTCTTTTCTTTAGTTCATCATTCTTCGATGTTGTGATTAAATACCGTTGAAAAATTTTGCTGGCGTAAATCACTAAGTCGAGGCGTGTCGCGAACGCTCATCGCGCGTGAGAGAAGTACTAATGCGCACCTTGTTGAACTTATCTCGCAACCGGATGCCGGTTTTCAACAAAATACACGTGTGAAAGCGCGTCGTCAATTCTGTACGATAAACTGTATCTGGAACTGCCTCAATGCCAACAATGCCTCACAAATGCCCAAAATTTCAGTGATTACCTCACCGGCGTGTTTGACAATTTTTGGTGGAATAGTCTCGCTGTTTTCCGGCAAGCCGGAAATAAATACAAACTCTCTTAATCAATAAATTTTGCAAAGTAATTATTGGCCTGGTTAGCCTCTATTTCCTGCATAGCACCGGATAAGGTACCTGCCATAAGAGTAATTATATTAGCCGCCTCTGTACTACATTTCTGAGAATCTACGAATTTACCGGCCAATTTAATTGCTTTGTCAATATCTGGCAATTTATACGCAAAATAACTAATCGCAGAATTTGATGATTGGGTTACTGTATGTTTTACAAAAAAATGTCTTTTATTTGATTTTAACAGGAATTTGCAAATGTGAGAATTTGGAATATGTAGAAGAAAATTTGATATATTTGGACATTTTTCGCACAAACGCGACTTTGGCCAATTTCGCACAAACGGTACAGCCCCATTTACCTATGCCTTTCTACTGGAAATCAAAAAAAAAATCAAATGTTCAAAAAAGTTACAAACTTGTTGAACTTTACACATAAACCAGTATTAAAAACGAGAAAGACAAATCTTAGCTTCTTTGAAAGACCAAAAAAGGAAAAAATTATGTAATCGATAAAGGAAAATAAAATGCACATTTGATGCAATTTTCCCTGTGTGGAAAAAGGATAAAATGTTTATTCTTGTAATTTTTATTCTCATAATGAGTCAAACATACTAATTTTACATGTCTCAAAGGGCTCTAAAAAGCGGTTTAATTTGAAAAATTTTAGGATTATAAAACATCTTGAAATTGCACTTTTTGATAATTAGTAACTTTGAATTGACATATCTCATAAAATATTATACTTTACTAAAAAGCTAAAAATTTCAGAGTCCTGTGGTTAGTTATCAAGTTATAGCCAAATCGCTGACATTTTTTTTGATTTTTTCCTGTTGTCAGAACGCTGGCCAGATTGAGAAAAAATATGTACATGTAAGAATTTTTAGGAATTGATTATACAGCAAGTAATAAATATCAAGGTGAACACTCTTTCCACGGTCGTTCACTCCATTCAATTGCTCAAATGGCGGATAATTCGGATTATTCAGAAAATCCATATCAGCGGGTAAAACCATTTTATTGGAAATTGTATGTGCCCAAAGGGGATATGATAGGTGATCTAGCTACTAGGGTTGGGCGCACGTAAAAATGTCTAATACAAAATTCTGACAACTCAAAAAAATTCAGAACATGGAGTTTGGAATTTTAAGGTCAAAAATAATCGGAATTCCGGAAATTGGAAGTTCATCAAAATTTTTTGGATTTTTTTAGTCCGTGGATTATTTTTAGCAAAATTCTCTAAAAACCAAATTTTTTTGTAGAAAAAATTTCCGAAATTACTTAAACTTTTTAACATTTTTCCGAGTTTCTCCGTATTTCTCCGACAAACTTCCGAATGTCGGTATCGAATATGTAAAATCTGTGCCATTTTGCACGAATTTTATTTGATGTTTTAAAATATTTGTCAACTTTGTCCAAAAGACCAGTGAAATACATAAGTACAGGAAAGACTAGTACATCTCAGATTTTGTCCTCTTTTCTTTATATTCATATTTTAATGTTATTTTATTAAAAAAACGCCAGAACCCAAAATGCTCGCCCTTAAGTTAAACTCGCATCCTTATCTTTTTAGGCCAAATGCGCACGTCGTTTTTTGAGCCAAATTGTTTTGTTAGGCCAAACGCGCAACCACGCTATAAATAACTTAAATTTTATTATAGGTAATCAAAATAATGGGAAGGACTTTGGCACCGTTTGCCGGGTGCAATGCGTCAGGAATTCCCGTTTTCGGGTTTGGTGATCTAACTACTGGCGACTGGTCGGTATTTGCGCTAAATGGTGAACCGAATGTTTGCTGCAATGACCTCGATGAGGTTTTAAAGTATGTGATGTTTTTTTACATATGCATACATATTTTGTTATTTATATGTATTGTTATTTGCATATATCATGTAATATTCTACAAAGTGAATTTGCTGTTGCCGCGATGGTATATGATAATTATATGATAACTGGTTCACGAGGTTCTTCATCTTCCTCATTTTTTCCAATCAGAATTCCTTTTTTCCAAATTGGGAGATCCTTTCATGCTTCACTTTTCGAAATTACACAATATGCACATGGAAAGACCAGTACATACGGTGTGATTCACGTGTTTTTACTATAACTAAATATCATTCTATGCAATTATTAAAAAAAACTCAAATTTCTAATATATGTATTATAACATATATAGAAATTAATGATCTGAGGATTTCGTTGAGGTTATCCTCGTTATGAGTGCGTAAAATTGTGGAACACCCAAGTTTTATATTTCCATTTCAAAATTGAAGGAAATAGCTTATGAGTTATATGTATATTACAATCCATTGCATATCATAAAAAATTTATGAGTTTTCCTGAGCAAACAACGTATGTATGTAGTTACAGTTAAAAAAAAGATGGCGTTAAATTGGGATGCACAGTATCGATTATGTTACGAAACATAATTATCATTGTTTAGAGTATACAACGAAGTGACGCCAAACGTGGATTTAAGTGGACCAACTAATTTTGCACCACTCATTTATCGAGCTATTTCAATTTGTCAAAAAGTGCAAGATGTAACTTTTCTCACAAATTTTTTAATGAGATCAATTTTCGTTTGATACACTTTTAAATAATTGTACTTTTTAATAATAAAAAAAATCAAATTTTAGTTAGAGGTTTTATTTTGAGTTCGTTGTGCACTTGAGATTTTAGTTTTGCAGTCTACACAGTGTTGAAGGTTAACAAATAGAAAAGAATAGTTATAAAATTATAAAATATTGCATTTACGCCAATTCAAAATGTAAAAAGAACGAAGATTTTATATTGAATAAAATCTTCTGCTATAAAAATATTTCATGTAGATAATTGTACTTTTTAATAATCCACAAGTCACGTTCTGCGGCAATTTATGTTACTATTCAAATTATTTTCAAGATAAACAAACGTTTGGAAACTTATGGGTGAGCCAAAAAATTTGTAACAGAGTTTTTACTTGATAAAAAATTTATTATCTATCAAAAGCTAATTTGGTTAACGGAAAACAATAAACAAACGTTTTGACTATATACATATACTCAGTCAGTTTCGAAGCCAAAAACCCATTACAGAACTTTTGGTGCACCATGTTGTTTAATCAAAAATGACTATAATATAATAGTGTAACTTGCACGTACGAGAGCTTGTGGAAAAAAATTAGTTCCGACACAAAATCTTCGTTTTCTTGCATTTGAAAATATAACAGTTGGGAATTCCGAAGCTTGGGGCATATTTTTTTTAACTGAACTAGCAATCTTTGTTAAACAAATTGATAAATCTTTTTTTCAAATTGATAAATTCAAAAAACAAATCTCAAGGAGCCTATAAAATGATAAAAGATAAAGTTCGAGCAAGGTGTGTCGGAACTAAAAAAAATAAAATGAATTCAAACTCAATCCAAATTAAGTCTAATTTGGATTTATTACTCTGCAAATACAAATTGCATCCAATACGGATATGCGAAATCAGCAGACAAGCTCAAAGTTTTTATACCTTTTCGGAGATATTTGAATCTCCTTTTTTTACACCCTTGTAATTTTTTTCGAAAATTGAAAGATGTTTTGAAACTATGCAGAGCGGTGTTTCCAAATTTCGCTAAAGTTAAATTTCTACTTTCTCGCGCTTTTTTGGATTGCCCGAGTGTGGGCATGTGTGGGCAATCGATATGTCAGCGGATAGCCCATTAAAAATTATGTTGATCTGTGTAATCAAAAATGGTCAAAACCCAAATATATGAGTGCTCTCTGCGATAGAAAAAAGCGCGGGAAAATCGAAATTTAACTTTAGCCAAAATTTGAAAACACTGATGCAGAGTATCTTGGTCCAAAATAAAAATTTTTGTGTATTTCTTTGAAATGCATGAATGCATTACTAAAAATTTCGTTTTTTTGAATTAACTTGTTTTGTTTATTTTAAATAAAGTTATGACACTTCGATTTTCGATATTTTCAATCGAAATTGAAAGAAATTTTCAGTAATTGCATTAAATCTTATTCAAAGTAAACAAAACAAGTTAATTAAAAAACAAAATTGAGCACGCATTCATGCCAAAAATTATTTCAAAGAAGAGTTCAAAAATATTTTTTTGTGATAAAAATTTTTTTTCGTTAAAAAACCCGAAATTCGAATATTTTTATACTTGTGTTGGACCTTGCTAGATTCAAGTTATAACACTGGTGTTGTGAAATAAATTATTTTTAAATACAGGGTGGCCCAACTTGAGGGGATTTGTTTTTGCTATAACTTTTTTATTTTTCAACCAAATTTCATAATTCTTTTTTTGTTCGATTCCCAAGACTTTGAGAATTTGTTTGGTACTAAACGTGTGCAGAAATTCTCAAAATTAGCTCTGTAATGTTTGTTTAAAAATTTGTGCATTTTGTTCAGAAATGGATTATTCTGTGGACCAAAAGGGTTGGTGTATCATCTGGTATGGAATGTCTGGTTCGCCTACATCTGTTCAACGTCAGTATCGTAGCAAGTTTGGACATCCTGATGAAAAATCCATTCGACAATGGTTCGAAAATTTTTTGCCAGTTGTTGAAACGTGGCCTGGATTCGGCGATTTGATTTTCATGCAGGATGGAGCGCTTCCTCATCATCAAGCACAGGTCCACGCTTGGCTGAACCAGCATTTCCCGAACCGCTGGATGAGACGATTTTTTGCAAATCTCGTCGCTCTGTTTGCATGGCCGCCGGATTTGACGCCGTGCGATTTCTTTTTGTGGGGCTGGATGAAGAGCCAAATTTACCGCACCCATCCGGCCGACCTCGACGACATTTAGTCGAGAATCCAGCAAGTCTTCGACGAACTGCCACAGGATGATTGACCGCTCAATCGACTCGAACGTCTCGAGCATCGAAGTCGACGGAAATCAATTTTGGAAATTGATGTTGTTTTTTGTTGTTGTTTTTTCTGTTATGGAAATAAATTTTTGTGTCATATTTGGTACCAAAAAAATTCGCAGAGTCTAGGGAATCGAACAAAAAAAGAATTATGAAATTTGGTTGAAAAATAAAAAAGTTATAGCAAAAACAAATCCAGCCCTCAAATTGGGCCACCCTGTATTAAAATATTTAAAAATATTAGTAAAAATAAATAAAATAAACACGTTCTTATAACTTGTTTACTGATTCAAATCTCTTATGTAAAGTATATTGCACATTTTTACACAAAACAAATCCTTACATATTGTGTTACAAAATGCCGCACCCACCAAATACCGGAATTCCCATAGGTCGGTTACACGAACACCATAATCCCCAAATCGTCACCTCTGGTGCTGTAACTTGAATCACAAATAGATCTGCAAATCCACGCAGATACAGGATCCATGTTGGATGCAATTAGTATCCACTTGAATCCATTTTTCATAAATGTATTCAAATTGGATCTCATTTGAATACTTTTTGAATACACATTGCTTTTTTCTCGTCCAAATTGGATAAATTTTTAGATCTATGAGGATTCAAAAAGTATTCAAGTTTACAACACTGGTAACCTCTAAAAATATACACTGCAGAAATTACTGAAATCGAATTTTTGATTTTTGATGCCATTACTAATTTTAAAATGAAAAAATTACATATAATATCGAAAATTGTTAGAATTTGTTAGCAATTGTGCACTAATTGAAAATTATTAGTCATTTTTAAAGTTTGATTTGTAATGGTTTCATACGGCGCACCGACATTTGCGGAAACCGACATTTGCGGATTTCGAAGTTTAACCAATTTTTGATGGCACTTTTAGAAGTTTAAATAATCTAATATTTTAGAAGTTTAAATAATCTATTCCGCCCAGAATTTCATTCCGCGTCGAATGGCTTGTTAAACTTCTTTCTATTTTTTCAGAAAATTTTATTATTAAAAAACAAAACATTTTCCATTTTTAAGCAAAATGTTCAATTATTTTTAGTTTTTCAATAATATAATTTTTTCGAAAAAAAGTTAAAAAAAGTTTAACATGTGATTCGACTCAGAATGAAATTCTGCATCGAATCAATTATTAAACTTACCAAAATATTTTCGATTAAACTTCCAAAAGTCGGTTAAACTTTGAAATCCGCAAATGTCGGGTTCCACAAATGTCGTTCCCCCGTTTCATACACATATTTATTTAGTATCATATATTGGTTATAATCGCTGACGGGCAAGTGACGAATGAACGTGCTACTAGAAAAGCAATTGTACATGCCTGTCAATATCCACTATCGATAATAGTGGTTGGAGTGGGTGACGGGCCGTGGGACATGATGAAGGTATTTTTGCTACAAATTCCTGATTGCTACAAATTCCTGATTTTTTAATTGTTGGAAATATTTGGATTCAAGAATATCATTTGACTCATTTGAATCTGAGTCGAATGAGTCAAATGACTCATTTGAATCATTGATTCAAATGGCTCATGATNATTGGCAGTTAGCTGCAAAAGTTGCAATTGTATCAGCAAAGATCAGTTCTGTTCTGTAAATGTTCAGAGGAATTGTTGTTGTACGACATGCCCTTGTTAATGTGTTGGGTTGTCTCATAATTCATTTTTTTTATTAATACGAGTTTTTACTTCTCTTGTTTTTGGACATGCATTTACGCGGAGAAGCTAGTCCAATCGCTGTTCGTCAAGCTCAGATGGTCGGCCGTCTGTTCCTCAACCTCAAAATCACCATTTTAAATTACAAAAGCATTTTTCAGCTGTCCTTTTCGCTATGGCACGCTACCAGCTTTAGAAGCCTTTAAAGAGGAGATGCTCCATTTTAACAATCTAAAACTCTATAGAAATAAAATTTCTCAAAAAAACCAAACAATATGTTTTATATTGCACAAAACTCTCTATCGAATAGTGTAAAAATCTGCTAAAAAGTTTAATATAATTAGCGCGATTTTGAATTAATAAAACCGCATATCTTGCAGGTATTTGATGAATCGCTGCCGAAGCGACCCTGGGATAACTTCCATTTCGTCGAATTTCACGAAATTATTAACTCTATTAATTATGGAGAACAAAGCTCAGATTCAAAGGAACTGGAATTTGCCATTCATTCGTTGTTAGAAGTACCTGATCAATATCATCACATTCGAAAAATGGGCCTTTTACCGACGAAAAGCAATAATCTTGGCCAAAATTTAGATGAAGATCCACAGACACCTTTACCACCACACAATCTCTATTAAATTAATCCATATTATAATATAAAAACTCACGTAAAGAATTTTTGTAGCGTTTTTTGCCATTTTATTAATAAATGTATTTTTCAGAATCTGCGTGCAGTGCAGATTTTACACAATCGGTTGTATTTTTCTTGAAACTGATAAATTTCTGGCAAGGTCGCATTCCTGCTAAGGTCGCCATTAATATGTATGCTGAGAAGTGCAAAATGGTTGGCACTGACTGGACTCGAACCAGCGACTAACACGCGAACCGGGCGCTGCTCTTACCAACTGAGCTGCAGTGCTACAGCCTTACAAATCTCTTTATCATTTCACATCACCATTTGCTGTTGATCTTCTCCTATCCTTTATATCTATCCCCCGCATAAGACTGTCCTCAATCTTCTTTTGTCATCTGGCTTATCATCTATTTCATCAAATTATCTCGCTGCTTATCATCATATAAATACTTCGGCGCATCACATCTTCACATAACAAGCGCATAAATAAAATCGCATTGGCGTACATCTTCGCCGTACAATATCACTGCCGCATCAAATCACATCGGCCAACAACAAATAAACTTCGGTGCACATAATAATCGCCGTCCAAATACCATGCTGCTATATATCCTAACAACAGCCAAATAAATACGCGCCAATATCACATCATTTTGTCACCTTTCTTTAAAATTTTTAAAATTTTACTAACTTTAACCTGATTTATAAGTGCTTTTATAATACATACAAGCAACATTTCAGTTTAAAACTTCTGAGTTGTATTTTGTTAGGAAACAAAAAAAAGTTATTTTTGCCGAATGTTGGCCAAAATTAAAGTAAAATGTGTTTTCGTTTTGTTATAACTTTTTTAATTCGTAATCAATTTTTTTCATTTGATACCCAAGACTTTAAAATCAATTGTTTATAATTTTGCACCTATTTTGTTCCCAGTCGAAAAACAATGTGACGAGTATCTCAAATTTACGATACTATTTCTGTTTAGCCAAAACCGTTTTTGTGTATTTTTCTGTGCTGAGTTACCCCTCAGTATTTTACACCATTAAAAACCATTAAATTAAAAGTTTTAGGAGTCATTTCGTCAATATATTCGACTTTCAAAGAAAAAGTGCTCTTTGTAATTGAGCCTTACGCGGTAGGCTAATCCTAAGTTAAAAGTTATAACAAAAATTGCGCGGAGCAAAAAACGCACACAAAAATGCAATTTTTGCGCTAATTCTTGATCAAAGTCTTCGAAATCAAATACATTTTTTTTGAAATTGGTTGATCATAAAAATAATTATAATAAAAACAAATATTGCTCTAATTTGGTCTACCTTGTATGTATATTTTATTATTTTACATTTAATTTTTATTTTACATTTAACGTATCGGCTATTGCGCAAGTGAAACATTACTGTTTGTTTAATACTTCAAGTGAGGCTGCGCTGCAAGGGAGAGCCGAAAGGTTGGTATTTACACTATTTACAGTAAATGCAGAAAGGATAGCAGAATCAACTGGCTCCATGCACGAAGGGCACGTAAACGACCGTAACAGCCAAGCATCAATGCATTTTAAGTGATAAGAATGCATACATGGAAGGTAACGTATGGCCTCATATTCCATGAAATCTACCATACAAATTGCGCATCTGAATAAAATTTTCAAACTTTCAATAATAATTATATATTTAAAAACGCAAAATTGCTATTAATAATCTTTGTAATTGAGCTTATAAAACAGGAAATATGCATCAATAAAAATATGAAAGACTTACTCATCGTCTCCTTTACCTCCTTTGATATAATAATCGACATTGATTTGTTCGAGGAGTCCACGTACCCGTGCTTTGCGTTTTTCATCAAGCGCTTTCTCTGTTATGGATTCTTCATCACTAACACCATGTGCAGAGTTAGCATATAACTCATTAACATATGAACTCTAAAATGTTTTCATTGTGTTTGCTTAAATCAAAAATATGATAAAAATATTTTTTGTATTAATTTTCAAGAACAGTAAATATTTATGAATGTCAAGTGACCTACACACACATACACACCCTACACGTATTATAAGATGAACTAATTGCGGCCCTAGACAATTGTTTTTTTGTTTTTTCATAACTTTTTTTAAATTAAGGTTTTCCTAATTTTTTTAGTTATAAAAACATTGATTTTTATAATTTTATAACTTTTAGTAACATGTTTCAACAATTCATTCGTCACACATAAAAAAGGCAAACCTTTAAAATTTTTGAAAATTTTAATTTTTAGACTTGCTGTAAAAATAAAAATTTATCTACTTAACGTCAAAAATATGGCATTAATTTAATTAATTTCTTGATTAACAGCTTGTATAAATTATTATATATCTTCAGAAAATATTATAGTGATGAAAACTGTGCAGGACGTTTCGGTGCCGGCGTTTCAGTGTCATATTTTAATTTTTTCTAATTATATATTTGTGCAAATATATAATTTATAACCCCCCCAACGCTTAGTTTAAACCAAAAAATAAAAAAGATTTAAAAATAATGACACATAAATAATGTAATTTGTTTTGCGCCATTTATTGGTTAAAAATCTAAATAAATTGTTTATGTATAAAAATTAAAAAAAATATTGATTTGTTAAACTTATAAAAATATTGTATTTGATTTAAAAAAGTTATTTTGTTATTTTGGCCGCAATTGTCTGAGTCGAAACAGGCCGCCACAATTCTTGCAATTTAGTAGCTCGAATATACGGTTTTTAATACATTTTCAAAAATTGACAGACCAAAAACCAAACGGTGATTAGTCATGCGGCCCCCATAAGATAAAATATTGAACTGTGTTTTGAACTGCTGATTTTTCATAAACAAAAATTTACCGGCTGTAAGTTTCGTCGATAACGTTGACGATTACGATCTCCACTACTGTCATCTGAAAATGTTCGTTGATTTAAATCAGATGCTAAAGGCGGTCCTGATGCTTGACTGCTAGAAGCATTAAGATTATCGAGGCGGGTCGTGTCGTCACTATTATTCGATAGAAATTGAAAAAACGGCAAACAGTTACCCATTTCTGTCACAATAAGATTAAGAGATTTTATATCTTCAGGAAAAATAATCACTAATTTACGCATTTTTTTAACAAACATTATGCCAACGAAATGAGAAAATTTTTTAAAAACGAAAGTAAATCTATATGTATATTCATATAAAGTTAAAAAAGTGATTTTTTTGCATTTTGTAGTTTTTGTGGTTCTTTATCAAAAAAATCTACAATTTTACAAAAAAAGTAGAATTTTTGCTTATCAAAAAAAAGCCATGATGATTTTAAATTTACTGCCAGTTTGAAAAATAATAACAATGAGTACATTTGTAAACAGTACCCTGAAAACAGTACTCTGAAAACAATTGTAAAAGTTTTGAACGTTTTTTTATTAAATTTTAAATTAAGTTAGGTTAAAACGAATAACCAGCCTTACAAAATCATTATTCGAAAAATTAATATTAAATAATAATTTCGTAAAAATAGAATAATTTATGGTTAAACGACATACTGCAGATAATTGGCCAAACACATAAATAAAATTAATAGAAATTATTAATTTTATTAAAAAAAACAAACTAATATAATGCATTTTGAGAAATAAATTTATATTTAGTAAGAGCAAAATGAAAAAGTTAAAAAAACTAATACAATTTGCAGAAAAAAACTAGTTATATGAACAAAATGCCCTATACTTTAAAAATTCCTGATTATGAATTGTTTATTGATCCTGATTACTCGATTCATCGTGACCATTCATCATGACCGATAATGTGGCAGCCAGGGTTGGGCGGAATTCCGACTTCCGAATTTCGAAATGCGGAATTCCGGCCATTTTTGGCCTTGGAATTCAGAATTCCGAATTTTTGGCTATTCCGAGTCGGAATTCGGAAGTTTTTGTACTAGTAAAAATTTTTTAATTTTTCAATAAATTACCAGTTTTAATTAAAGTATAAATTTCTATCTATTTGCTTTCATAATTTTTTTGGTAGTTAATTTTCTCGTATTTAAGTTATTTTTCACATATGCTAGTTATTTTAGAAATTTGTTATTTTCAATGTAAAAAATATATATTTGTAATTGCCAAATTATGAAAGCAAACATGATAGAAATTATAAAAAATCTAAAATTTTTTTTGATTACTTCCGATTTCGAATTCCGAAATGCGGAATTCCGACCATTTTTGGCTTCGGTATTCCTAATTTTTTTACCCATCGGAATTCCGGATTCCGAATTGTAAATTTTTACTTCCGCCCAACTCTGGTGGCAGCAATAGAAACTATTTTAATGTAAAATACATGTATTATAAACCCGACAAATATCTCAGCCAGGCATAAAAGGCAATAAAAAGAAAGATTAAGAAGGATTATATTTCTTTCACTTGAATAATGTTTTAAGCCAAAAATTTATTTAAAAACATTTTTGTGCTGTATTAGGTTAATTTATAGATTTTTCTACAAAATTATACAAAACCAAAAGTTAGATCATTAACGAATATACGTAAAATATAATTGATTAAAATTATAGGTAATACATTATAAGTAATTTCCATAATTTTGATGCTCCATTTCACGTATTGGACGTATACAGCAGTATTTCCAAATGAAGTAAGTTTTCACCATGAAATCGTAAGTGAAAAGTCAATTGAATTGGCAAAATGAAGTACTTCACTTTATTTAGAAAAGTGAAGTGGCAAAGTGAAAACTTCAACTTCAACTTGAAAAAGGAATTGGCAAAGTTGAAATGAAACGTTATTCGTTTTGAAATGCCGCGGAAAATTTACTGATAGCTTGCAATTTGCTTTTCTTACTTGAAAAAATGTTTATGATTCATTTCGAGTCGAAATTTACCGCGGCAAATTGCGTACAAACACGTGTTGGGGGGTATCCGTCAAAATATTTTATGCGGCCTCCATTTTCCGAATAGCCACTTCCCCCAAATGTGTTTATTTTGATTTTTGAGTAAGGAGGCTTAAAATATTTGCAATTGAGCCAAAAATACGAATAATAATATGAGCTCTTCGATAAAGAAAGTAAGAATAAAAAAAGAATTTCAAAACATTGCTTTGCTATCAATTTTTTAAATCGCTATCAATTTTTTTAGCTATTTTTCCTAGAGGGTTAAGCTTATTATCGATTAAGCTTATTATGTTTGTTCGATTGGTATATAAAACATGAAAAAAAGTTGAAAAATAAGTTGATATTATCATCTACTTGTGAAAATTGCATAATGTGTGACATGTCAAGCTATGTCAAACGTGACATGTCAAGCTATGTCACATTTGGTTTCGATTCTAAGGTTTACTAAATGAATTTAGAAAACATTTTCAAATTGGCGCTATGTTGGCAATGTAACGGAATAAAATTTCATATAACACAATTAGTTCAATTCTCACTAGGCCCATTAAAAAACAACAACGTATAAAAAGTTATAAAAAACTTAATATTTATTTTTGATGCTTGATCAAAGTTTAAACATTTTGTGGTTTGTGTGGGTTTCAATTCAGAAAAAATTCGACCGTGTGAGTCCCCGTCAGAAAATTGAAAAAGAAAAGGTAAACTTTTTTAAAGGCTAATACCGTGTTCGTCGCGATCATTTAACATTTGCCTGGCAATTAAATCACCTATAAATTTATCTACATCATTCATCGTAGAATTCATGTCGTCATTGCAAGTTTCACGCATTTCATGTAATCGAAGTCTATAATTTTGTAGTTTTATTATTTTGAATAAGCTGCAATGTGAATGTAAATACCAGAATTTTACATTTTTTTCACAAAATGAAACTGAAAAAAGTTCAAATT
>SAUE01000010.1:139449-150388 GCA_009724625.1 Deladenus siricidicola | reverse complement strand
AGGGGTAAACTAGGCTGACCCCAATAATTTTAACGAGGAAAGGGTGGAAAAGTCAGCTTTCCCTTATAATTTGCGGCCCAAAACCATGGAGCAACGTTTTCAAAGGAACAATTTCGCTTTCCAAACCGAAAAATCAACTGAGGGAAATGGAATTCACGGTGGAGGGACCGGGTTCTAATGATATTTTGGCGGGCGTATTGACCCAATTGACTTCTCAAATGGCCGAAATTCGTGCGGAATTGAAGGAAATTAAAGAGGACAGAGTGAATGAAAAACGTGAGCGGGCTTATTCGCTGTTGAGCGGCGATCATGCACGAATTTCCGAAGAGGTTTACGAAGTTGCAAGAGGCGGAAGTGATGTCAATAATCACGGTGATGGAACAAATGGCAATGATGTCTTGATTCCTCTGATGCGCCAAATGTCAGTGGCCGCGGACAATACGCAATTTGCTCAAATTGTGGCGTGTTTAGCGAATCTGTCAGGATCTGAAGGACGATCACGAGTGTCGGCATATTTTCGACAATTCGAGGCGATGACACAAAACTGGTCGGGCAAACGCCGAGCGAGTCTTTTATCGGTGAAATTAGTGGAAAGTGCGCGAAACGCCTTCGAGGGATTGGATTCAAAGGATCAAGAAGATTATGAACGTGTTAAGCACGCTATTCACTATAATTGCTCGGGAATATCATCTCTCCGAATCACCGCACAAAATCAACTTCTCGCCGGGGTCAAGCAAAGGCCGGGCGAATCTCTTCTGAATTACGGACAAAGAATTTTGAAGTTAACGCGAGATGGTGCTATCGAGGGCACACCGGAAAAAACAATCGAAGATTTGGCTGCCGCGGCGTTCCTCAAACATGTGGGAGATCCGGTGATATACAATTCTTTGGCTTTATGTCGCGGTAAAATGAAATTTAACGAAATGCTGGACCAAGCAGTGGCTCTTCGCGAAGCGAATTTTGCGGCTAATTCTCGGATCTTCAATCAGAACACGCCCAATCAGCAGCGGCCAGGAGCGAATAACACGAGTTTCAGAAGCAACTTTGCCGCAAACGGATTTAATAACGGAAACGCCAACAGCATTGCACCGCCAGCACAACGCATCGGACAATTACCGAGTAGAAGTGTAGGAAATTTTGAGGCAACGAGTTCAAACCGAAATCCGATGACACCGAATCGAACCCCACAACAAATGAATCGAAATATTGCGCCGCAAAATCGTCCGAATGGTAATCGATCGAATGTGTTGAGCACGGTCCAAGAATTCGATCGGGATGGTTTAATCGACGAAATTTCGGGAAATACGAACGAAGATATCCCACAAACGGCGACGATAACAGGTGCTTTGACACTAGATAATCGCAAGTTATATCCGATGACAAATTCAACGAAGAAGGGTATATCTTTTGCAATCATGGAAGAAGGGTTGAATAAGAAACCGATTCATGTGGCTACGCCGAAAGGACCAGCGATACTGATTAACGTAAATATCTGCGGTGTAAAGATGACAGGCTTGGCTGACATGGGTTCAGAAATTTCGCTCATATCGAAGGAGGCGCTAGGAGTTATCTGCAAAAAAGAGAGTATAAACTTAAGGTCTACAAATCTGCACAAAACGTTATTCCCAAGATGCACGGCAGCAAACGACACAGCGTTAGTGTGTGTAGCTGCCAATTAATTTCGCTGCCAATTAATCGCGGAGAAGAAGAAGAAGTCTGGGTAGAAATGCAGATCACGAAAGAACCACCTCCAATAGCTGTTGTCTTCGGAACAAATTGCCTCGCGGACATAGGATTCTCATTAGTGGACAAAGTGAATCGAAAGGAAATGCTGGGAACGGAAGCCGCAAAGCCCAAAACTGATATTCCATCTCAGAACATCAGCGCGAATATCAATTGTTGCGGCTACGCAGAAACAAAGTCCAGCACGGCCGTCGAAAGGACCGCCACGTACACAAAAATTGAGTCGTATCCGAAATTTTGGCGCGTGTGGAATCGCTCTTTCGGAAGGCGGAGTTGTGAAACGGAGTTCGAAAAGATATTTGAATTCGCGGTTTATGTTTGGCATTATGTTAGTTAATTTCACTTATTATGTTCGCATTTAATGTTGTTCTATTTAACTGGCAAGTTTGTGGAAGTAATAAGAAGAGCTAGTAAGACTATTTGAGAGTTGTGCGAATAAAGTGTTTATTATTGTTACTATCTTGACAAGCGGACAAGAAAGGGTCTTAGCCCTGTATTATCAAAAGAAAGTATTCGAAAGGGCCAGCAGCGTTTAACTATTCTGCTCATTTCTCAACAGATAACAACAGAAACAATTCAAAGTCATATCTCAGCAACCAGTAGTCAAAATTCGGTCCGGTTTCGTTTCGCCATCTTAGAATCGCCCCAAAATGTAAATTTAACAAAAACTCGTTAACTGTTTTTTGGCCTAAGACAAATTATTGGGCGATTTGGTGCAAAATTGCAGAAAATCGCTTTTAAACACTATGTTTTGATATGCAGAATTTTTAGTGTATCCTGACTTAAATAAAAAGTATTCAAAATAAAAACAAAATATATAGATACGTTTTGATCAGTAAGATTAACAACAATGCGTACGAACGACGTAGCAAAACGATCTTCGAGATGGCTGATAAATTCTTGAATAAGTTCTGCATTGGCACTTCGCTTTGTCGACAACTTCAGCCATTCATGGCGAACAAATTTTAAAGCCCGATTTACAGGGTCCTAAATTTTTTTCATTTATTGTACATTAATGATATTTAAAATATCGTTATTAAAAAAGTAGCTAAATGCAATTTTTTGTTTTTCGGTCAACAAAATAAAGTATTCAAATTCACTTGCCATTGTTTTTTCATCGCAATATTGTTTTTCTATATTGCTATTACTGGAAATGTCTAGCGGGCTATTGTTTAAAATATGCCCATTAAGCGTTTGAAGTGCGTTATTCAGTGTGTTTGATAACTGCAAACTCCTGAGTCCACCATAATTCAAATCGTTCTCCGTGTTAAAGAAAATGGCAGCAGTTTCACCTGACTCGGACTCACTCATTTCGTATGTACCATCCGACTGAGCTCCACCTTCAGTAGAAGCACGTGAAAGTGGGCGCTTCATCAATTCGGTAGTGTTATTGTCTTCTTCTTCGTCTTCACGGTTTTCATTGTCATTGTCATCAAGAAAATCGTCCTCTTGAAATATGATTTGATCGTCCTCGTACATATCGTCATCGTAATTATCATAACAGAAACCGATGTGCTCTTCCACCGATGGATGTAGATTTAGTGTATGGCCTCTACAATAAAATAAATAAAGAAACATTTTTAAATCATTTTTCTAAAAACGGGACAATACATTGAAAAATGTCGAAGTACGAAATTTGATTGAAACTGTAAATCATGAATTTTCTATTGCAAGACAGAACAAGACAAAGCAAGACAGAACAAGATTTAGCTTTCCAGCTCTTATACATATTCGGTTTTACAGATAATTTGGACGATATTGTAACAAAAACTCAAATTTTCAGAATATTTTTCGTTTATGTATTTAGTTTCAATCACATTGGCGACGTCGACTTTTTCCATATGCAAAAATTAACCTCAAATATCACAATTTTAGAAAATATATATATATATATATATATACATAATTTGTCTATATATATATATACATAATTTGTCTATATATATATATATACATAATTTGTCTTTGCTATATTTCACACTAATTTGAAAATGACTCTATTTTTATTTCAAATTTAATTGTAATCATTCAAACCTCAGATGAGTTAACGGTTTAAATCCGCTTCCAAGTCGTCCTGGAGAAGCGTTCCAGGCTGCCAGTGATCTCATTTCAGAGCGAAGTGGAGTTAAACAATCCGCCGCTTCAGCTTCCTAAACATAAGTATTGATACATATAAATAAATTTATTAAAAGAAACATTACTTTTATTTTTCTTAAATATATTTTTTATTTCTTGGAAAGAAACATTATTTGAAAAAATTGTCTTTATTTGATTATTTTTTCTGATTAAAATATCTAAAAAATAAATGATACTTCGTCTGGAGTTTCCGGCGGCTGCAACGATGATAGTTGGGAAGAATATTTTGTAAAAAATTTTGGTCTGGGTATTTTCGCAGGAATAGGATCCGGCAGTGAAATAGAACTTGTTAACGGAATTGCAGCGATCGACGATGATGAGACAGACGAGAGGGGCGAATTTTGTACTGCGCCAAAAACCGTCGGCTTTTTCAAAATTACCATTTCCTTAAGTGCTGTATCCTGTGAGTGGCCTGATACAGAAGAAGGTGTTGACGGAACGGCGCATTGATCCATTTTCTTCAATAGAATTCGTAAGTTATGAAAATTGTTTTTGCTATGTGAAATTTTTACATTGAAGAAAGTTGTTAAGTGAAATTTTTACATTTTTTTCTTTATAGATAAATAAGCAATAATTCCAACGTTATTAATTCCAACGTTTAATTTTTGATTAAACAGATCGTCATAATTGTTAATAATAGTATTGATAAATCGATCTATTTGTTGACATATTAATAAAATATTTCAAAATTGTAAGAAAGCGAAAAAAATGGAAATTTAATTTTAGCTAAAGATTGCCTTAGAAAATACTGGAAAGGAACAAGGCGTAGCCACAAAAAAATTGATAAGAAGAAGCATGTATTAAAACGATAATACAGAAGTGATTTGTGAAATTGTAGTTATAAAAGTTTTAGCACGATTTTTGTCCTGAATGAAAATCGAAAATATATGTAAGAGACGTTTGTAGGTTTTGTAAAGTTACGGAGCGAAATTAAATTTTATTAAAACATATTAATATGTGAAAATTGCAATGTTGTATGTGAAAATTGCAATATTTTGAAAATTTTCAATTCATTTTACAATTAAAAAAATGTAGAACTAAACTAAAATTCAATAATTGTTGATAAAATTTTTTTACTTTAAGGTCAAAAAAGCTTAAAAACATTAATTTTTAGCTATGATAAGGTATTTTTTAAATCATTAAAATGTTTTTGATTTTTGTAAATGGGGACAGAACATGTTTTACCAATGCTCACAATCAATCTAATTGGTTCACAAATGTATAGTGAGATTAAATGTGGTTCGGGTCCACTTTTTTCCAGGCCCGGCCCGGCCCGAAAGGTTTGAGCCCAGCCCGGCCCGCTCATTCGTGGGCCGGCCCGGCCCAGCCCGGCCCGATTGGGCCCGTTTGAGCCCGGAATTTTTTTGACATGCAAAATAATCTTGTTAATTTGTATATAAATGAAAAACTTATTTAAAATACTACATCTTTTGATTTTCATTCTCCTTGTTAAATTTTTTGCAAATATAATTTTTTTGCTTCACTCTTACATTATTTTAATTGTGCGACAACAAAAATTATTAATTTTAGTATTTTAAAAATTTCAATTTAGGAAAAAGTTTCTTGATGATAAATTTCAATTTTTAAACTTTTTATTGTGTCTAGTGATAAATATCTCTATCTCTATATTTACTGTTTTCCTTCGTCACGAAATCTTCGAGGACGTGTTCGTGACGCTTAATCTGTTTTTTTCGAAAAATTTTCAATTGGGACCCCACCCATATCGGGTACGGCCAACATCGTAGTCACTTTGGTTTTTGGCTCCGCCCACTTTTTTGGCGCCAAATTTGAATTTTAAATTTTCAACTTTTTTGTTTCATTGAAAATCGACGAAACGTTCAATTGGGNGGGGGCGAGCGAAGCGAGAGGTGCGGGGGGGTGGAGGCGAGCGAAGCGAGCGCTTATATATATGAGACTAGAAAAGGCGCTGCCCCTACGGGTCAATGACCGATTGTGGCGTGTAAATGAGACTAGCGGAAAAAGTCACCGCCTCCGAGGGTAGTTCGAGCTTATCTCGCACCGTAGTCATCCACCTCGCATGCCCCAATTTTCTGAGGAGGCTGTGACTATTTCCGCTAGTCTCATTTACACGCCACAATCGGTCATTTCCCCGTAGGGGCAGCGCCTCTTCTAGTTTTATTATACTATTTGACTGTGCATTTAAAGTTTAAAAAAAATTTAAGACACGAAAATTTATAATTTTTCGTGAAAAAACAATAACGTGAAATAATTTTTGTTGTCGCACAATTAAAATAACGTAAAATTTCAAAATGAAGCAAAAATTGGATAAATGATCAAAACCTTTAACATGAAAATTAAAAGAATGTAATATTTTAAAGTTTTTCAATCACATATGTGATTGAATCACATATTATTTTGCATGTCAAAAAATTTCCGGGCCCAACCGGGCCGGCCCGGCCCAAGAGTTTTGGGCCCGGCCCGGCCCGCGAGCCACCCTTAAGTGAGATGCAAATTCTTATACAAAACATACATGTAATATACCTACATTAATGTGACGATCGGCAATATAGTCCAAATCATCAGATTTTGAGCGCTCTGTTCTGTAGCTTCTGTAGTTGCTGGTGTCTCGCTGAAAAAATCCACTTCCATTTTTTACATTGGAATCTATATTACCGACAGTTAGGGAGGAACGCTGCGGTTCCGTTAATAATTTTCTAATTGCGTTTGTACTTGACGGATCGAGCAGTCGTTGCTGTTGTTTTAAATCATCTATACATTCCGCGACAGTTCCTCCCGATGTAACGGTGGATTCCGACCTAATAGAAATTGAACACGGAGAACAGGACGACTTCATATTGTCAACTAATCCGCCAGCCATAATGACAGTCTGTATATCTGTATCGATAGACACCTGATCAGCATCTAGTTCGAAATCGCCAGTTTGAAATTTTGTCTCTATAGTTAAAGTATCCAGTATGCAGCTTGGCGGGGATGGGTTTTGAATATTCGGTATACATGCTGTTCGTAAAGAGATTGGTGTAATATATTCAATATGCTGAGGAATTGACTGTATCTTTGCTAAATCGCATGCTTTTATATTTTTGCTCAGATCACAAAAACCATCAGTTGCGTGCTGAGATAAATTTTTCCCACTAAGTTTAAATTCGTCGTTATTAGTGCGTTCCAATTTCGAGATCTTTTGCACTGGTTTAGCGACGGAAATTGCAGGTGACGAAACTGTAACGTTTTGGCTTAAACATGTTTTGTTTACTAACTCCGTGTCAGATTCGCTCCTTCTTCTACGTAAATTTACATTTGTATTTCGCCACGTTCTTTTTATGCCTTTTTCAACAGATGTTTGGTGCTTTGCTGTTTTATCTAACACTGGCCTTGAAACTGATAAGTTTTCCTGTATTTTTTCGGGGACGCTGTAATTTTGTACTTCATTTGTAGGGTCTTTTTCTTTGGTTTGTTTTTCGTGTGAATCTGCTTCCCTATAGGGATCAAGAATTTTTTCGTATAGCTCGCCAAATGTAGCCGCTGATGATGAGGTAAATGATGAGGATCTTTCGCATTTAGGACAAGCTACGATAATAAATTCACTTGCGCCTTCATCGTCAGTTTCTGTAATTTTATTGGCACTGTGTCGCTTTTGAGAGGCGGCGAGTTCGTCAGTAGCCTTTTCTACCTCTTTAACGCGGTGGTCTGCTGCTGCATCAATTTGCTCACTGTAATGTTTTTCAAAAAGTGTATCGAGCCATTCGCTTTCAACCTCCGCGTCCGTCTGAATAGCCATAGTTGAGGTATAAGTATTGTGCGTTTGTACGCCTATTGAGTCCAACGATTTTGTCATAGTTTTCGTTTGTACTTCATTGTGGACGCATTGTCGCGTCAATTGGAGGTCATCCCAGTCTAAAATAAATTTTTGAAATTTGAATTGGTTACATAGACTAATTTGCATTTATACATACTAATTTAATGCAAATATTTTTTACTGTTATGTGAGAAATTTATTGGTAAATGTCCGGAAGCGTGCTCTGGTTCATGGCCTAGACAGCATTGGAATTCAATGCTCAGTGAGCGCGGATGTAGCACAGGTGGTTCTGCTTTGGCGGTTATAGTATTTGTTGCGACGATATTTTCTTCAGGCAGGTGGAGTAAGTCAAAAGTGTCAGTCATAACTGTTTTATATGAACATTTCAAATTTCGCGACAATTTCTCAGCTTTTTGGTGGATTAACTTTTCGAAAAGTTCCGGACATGTGTTTATCGCTATTTCCTAAAAGGGTATAAGAAATTAGTTTTAATAAATTGAATTGCCTACCAAAAAATCAAGTAAAGGTTTTATTTTAGTTGATTGAGTTTATATGTATGTATTAAATTTTTACATTTTTTGAAATTCTAGTAGTTTGTACGATAATAACGTGAGCTTATTTATTAAGCAATATTACTTTTCTATTACACAATGTTTGTGTACTGGTGTTGTATAAAATTGGAGGTGGTGAAGGTGGTAACTGTGCTGTCATAGAAGTGTGAGGAATAGATAAAGTTGGCCTGATATTTAAATAATCGGTTACTGTCGATTTAAATTTTTCTCCATCGTAAATATTAGATTTTTTTATTTTATTGTTAGGCATTTGTTCATTAACGTTCGGAAGTACTACTTTTTCCTCCTCTTTCTCTACCACGACTGACTCTTGTTGATTGTCGGCGTTCTTCTATAAACACGATTAAATTATAGCTGTTACCTATAAATTTTTAAAATTATTTTAACAAGAAGTAATAAGCAGTAAAAAAGTAAATAACTGTTTTAAGACACTAATTGTTGAAATATAAATGCAGGTTTTTGACTTTTTTATATTTAATGAAAGTTTTGACTTTTTTATATTTAATGAAATTTGGTTGAAAAATAAAAAATGTATAGCAAAAACAAATCCCGTCCCCAAATTGAGCCATCCTGCTTTTTTTTGAAGATATCATTGGCGGTTCAGTGTTTCTTCAGAAACGATAACCCGAAAGCCGTTCAAAGCTATCATTTAAATAAGTGCGAATTCAAAAACAAAGAGTACAACGTAAAACTTTCGATACTTGTAGGTAAGGCGTAAATGCAGTTTTTAACGATGAGGACGATGATGTTGGTGAAAACGGTCGCGAAGTAAAACTGTGAATTTGGAAAGTTTTATTGTCGTCGCAGTTACGAGCTGCGGTGCTTTCTCCGCGTGCTTGTCTGCGTACACTAGCAAAGGAATGGAGATCGAATAGCGAAGTACTCGTCATTGGCATACTTCCACGCAGAGCATAAGATGACTCCCCTGCGTTTTTATGGAAATAGAATCGACTTTGTAAATTTGAAGTACGAACAGCCTTACATAAAAAATCGTAATTTTTTAAAAAGATTATGATAATTAAACAATTTTATTAAAGTGCCCCGTTTTAAAAATAATAAGATCTGTCAATTGTCTGTAATTGACAAACAGTCAACTTGAAAGTATGTCTGCTACATCCTGTTATAAGCAAAATTTATGCTTAAGCGTATTCTATTTCAATTCTTTTTTAAAGTGAAGCGGTTAATTTCGAGTAAATAAAGTGTTTAATTTTGTTACTCTATTACTTTAGATAAAGACAAACCTATTTCATTTTTCAAAATTAATTTTTTATATGTTCTGCTACTTAGTTGTACATGGCTCATTTATAACAAAATTCATTATTAGAAAATGCGGCCTAAAATAAACTAAATAATTTTAAATGTGAATAACCATTGGTGAAGTAAACGAATTCAAAATTCGGCTATCGGGTTCGGGCGACAAAATTCGACGGTGATGCTTGTCTAAATTTTGATCTGTCCATGAGGATTCATCACTGAGTGACATTAATTCAAATTGATTTTGCATTTCTTTGGCGACAGATCGTGCCTGAGGAGCTGCTGCGCACGAAATACTCCTACGCGAAAACGATGTTCCATTATAATTGGCGTTGGACGTTAGAGATGAAGCATCACAGGATGCTGGCAAATTGAAAATTCCAGGAGGCGTCTTCTTCAGTTGCGACATGCTTTCAGCCACAGCAGTGCGATATTCTTAAATTTTCAGTAATATGTGAGTCAATATTCATTCTAGTTTTTGTAAAGTGTTATATAGTGTTGTTGGAAAGTACCTTTATCGAATATTTTTTAAAGGATAGTTTTTTTGGTCAACGTCAGCCAATTAGTTTCAAAAAATTCTCCTCATTCATTTTACCTTTTTTGTTTTTCCATCTGGCATCTATTAGGTGTTGGTGTATATGCATTTTTTTAGTATTTTCTGAGGTGATCATAACTAAAAAAATTATACAAAAAAAATTTTAGGGGCATCCGTTTTTTCATTTTTTTGTAAAGAAACGTTTTTTGAATTTTGTAATTGCAAAATACGTTTAAATAATGCTTAATAATGTTATTTAACAGAAAAATGTTTTATTGTAAACAACGTTTACTGGAAAACTTGCATTTTTAACATTTATTTATTTATTTTATTTTATTTACGTAAAAACGCAACAAGTAACAATAAGTCACTTTGACTTTTGGCTCCGCCCACTTTTTTGGTGCCAAATTTGAATTTTAAATTTCCAACTTTTGTTTCATTAAAAATGTGTGTAACGTTCAATTGGGACAATTGAACAATATGTACGTATATCTCATACATCCTCGAGCCCCAACTTTATGAGGAGGCTTTTGCGCTTGTCTCAAATACACTCATTCCCCGGACATTGCCCCGTATGGGCAGCGCCTCTTCTAGTCGTTATACTAAAAATTGGCGCGTTTTTAAAGAAATCCGAAACATTAACTTTTTACTTAAAAGTTGGTCCAGTAGTAGTTTACGTGTTAAAAGATTTTTCCTAAAACTAAAAAAGTAAAAAGTCACTAGTGCTCACCTTTTTAACGTAAAATTTAAAATCAAAAACGCTTTATTGGGTAAAAAGCAAACACTTTTTTCACGAGTTATAAAGAAAAGTCTGATGTAATAAATATTTGGGGTCACTGAACTTTACACCCCCCCCCCCAGAATTTCAAAACTTTTGTTGTTTTCCTACGTAGTTTGATGCGCTGATCACGAATTCGACATTCA
>SAUE01000010.1:94724-105008 GCA_009724625.1 Deladenus siricidicola | reverse complement strand
GCATAGTCGTTGCCAAATGGTCTTTGTACATTTTTGCATCCATTTTTCATTCGACAAGAGGTCCAACACAATCTCGAGTAAAGGATTCCGATACACAGATATCAACTTCTTATGGGAAAAAATTACTCCAAACCATTACTGATCCTTCTCTGTACTTCACTGTTGGAAATTATTAATGCCTATTGAATTTTTGACCAACTGGACGGCGCACATATCGATTTCGATCAGTAGAAATGAGAATAAACTTCGATTCAGCACTCCACAGTATGCAACCTCAATCAGCCACTTACCAGTTGATGTGTTCCTTTGCGAATAGTGTTTTTAGTTTTTTTTTATTATTGACTAATTTATTATTTGCTGTTTTGTTAAAATAAAAAAATTTTTGAAATTTGAAAAATGTCCAATGACTTATGCATTAGTCGAAAATGTTTTTTTTGTCGACTTGACATTCCATTTCAATAAACTGAAAAAAAATCCCCATCAAAAAAACTAAAAACACTTTCTTGTAGAGCTTTGAAATTTGAAAAATGCGCAATGACTTATGCATCAACCCAATAATAATGTTTCTTACTAATTTGTCGTTTTTGTACAGTTTTCGTTCTCATAGCCACGAGACCTGCCTACTCGCCTAGCCCAAGCCTTAGGTTTAGGCTGAGCCTTAGGGAAGTAGGCAATTCTCTTGGTTATGAAAACGAAAACTACAAAAACAACAGATCGGTTAGTAAGAAACATTATTAGATTCAAATTCCCGTGCCAGAAAAACCAAAAAAATCATGAAAAAATATTTTTATTTTGTAGCCAGATAACCATTTTTTGTAATATATGTATGTTTGACTATCAAAATTTATATTTAGAATACTCTAATTCTTGTAATGGATCATTTGCGCAACCTATTAAGTGCAGAGCCACACAACGGTCTCACAGCTAATCGAATAACTGCGGTGTTTGGTCCACTAGTTTTTTGTACTGCGAAACAATTTCCTATTCAACTTCAACAAAAGTCTGAAGAACACAAACATCAGGATTCTATAATAGAAAGCACAGTGGACAATAATTCGATCGGCTATAAGGCATCAGTTAAGTTAAATCCGCTTAGCGCGGTACAG
The DNA here is from genome assembly GCA_009724625.1 of Deladenus siricidicola. NCBI lineage: Eukaryota > Metazoa > Nematoda > Chromadorea > Rhabditida > Sphaerulariidae > Deladenus > Deladenus siricidicola. Next base: position 103,902 of record SAUE01000010.1, on the reverse strand, counting down.
GCAGCGACTACTCTAAAACTATTGCTGGAATTATGGCCAAGCAGAGTCAGTAAGTTCAATTAAATTGTTTGTTACCTATTCATACATGTTTATTTATAAATTTCAGAAATATAGTTCATAATTTCATAATGTAGATACTATGGTATAGAACTGATAAGTATATACGATATTATGTAGATTTTATGTATATCATTTCGTAGGTTTTCTATGCTCCGTGTAAAATGATGAAAAACCTCTTAAAATCGACTTTTTCTAAAATTGGACCAAGTTTTTGCACCACGAAAAAGGTCAATGTCTCGGATTCACACAAAAACTTATCAGCCCTTAGCACCATTTACTGGTGGAAAAAATTATAACCTAATTTTTTTTGACTTCGAAGCGAAAAAATATATTGTTTTATTATTTTTATTGTTTTAAACGGCCTGAAATAAACTGGAAAAATTGATGTTCCTCTTGGTTTTTGAAGAACAAAATTCAGCTTTTTCACAAAATTGGCACAAAAAACCAATATTTTTCGGGTCGAAAAAATTAAAGCGAGGTTATAGTGTTTTCCACCACTGTAGATCTGAGCTCATTCAGTCCACTACGGGGAACGTCAAATCGTCTCAAAAATGCTCAAAAGCGATTTTCTGTAATTCTGCACCAAACGCTTATCCCGGCCAAAAAACAATTATTTGATGCATAATCTATATTATAATATTTGCAAAAATTGGTCCCTCTTGGCCAAAAAAAAATAATAATTTTTGTTAAATTTACATTTTTGGGGCGATTCTAAGATGGCAAAACGAAATCTGGACGAAAATCGATTTTTTTGCGTTATCTGAGAGCGTAAAAACTGCATCGATTAGAGCAAGAAAATTTTAGGGTTTTGGGGGGGGGGACAGATTTTGGTTTGAAAATTTCGAAGACGACTCGGGTTTTTTCGTTTTTGGCACATTTTTCGCTCCCTATGCAAAGTTGACTTTCCAGTGCGCTACACCTCAAACCTTATGACCAAATTATCTCATATGGGGTTTTGAGACATGCTGATATCATATTCAACAACATTTTTTAGATTGGAATTGATCTGGATGCGATAGGTGAACCTCAGCGCCGGAACACAGCTAAAAACGTCTTTGAGATATATATGCTCATTTGAAGCTGTGTATTCTGCTCAATTCTCAACAGAAACAATTTTAATAATGATCGTTTGCTTGACAATGCAAAATTAGCTATTTATGAATTTTGCGACATTGCTGTTGTAAAACAGCTAAACAACTCTACAGCTAATTTCACTAGTCAAAAATGTAAGATAGCAACGATTTTTGATTTATTAGGCAAAATTATCATTCTCAGTTCATCCTCGATGCATGCTACCTTTGAGAATTGAGCAGAATACACAGCTTCAAACGAGCACATATATCTCAAAGACGTTTTTAGCTGTGTTATGGCGCTGATGTCGCCGTATCGCGTTTAAATCAACTCTAATTGTTTTTTCGTTCCTACACCCCTATACTCAACTCGCTTCTATACTCAACACATCTTTCGAAAATTCACTTTTCCCACCATAACTTTTGAATTATGCGCTAACAGTATGATTATTATGAAGGTTTCTGCGAGAACTGTTCAAATTATTTTGTAAAATGACTACATATTTTGGTATACGGTAGCTGTGATCAATTCAATTTTTGTATGAATTTGCTCTTAGTATTGACAAAAGGAACCAGCGGCCTAAAGGCCGCTGGTGTTTCACTTCTTTAGACTCTAAGCGATCAAAAATTATCTTCGATACGAAATTTGCACATAATGTCAAAAAAGTGGAAAAGAAAATGTTTATCATTATAGTTAAAAATCATTCAGAATACGATATCCCCAATACGACGGGCGACGACGGAAGCGTTTTGATGGTAGAGTTGGCGGACGGAAGTTCGCCATCGAATTTGACGGTTTGCGTTTTTGGCGACTATCGCGCAGATTTGTACGTAAGCATTGCGCTCAACCTCAGCGCCTACATCGAGTCGAACAACTGCAATCTCGTTCTTTTCATCGGTAGGACCACGGCATTATATGAAGTTATGTGACGAAGAGAATGGGGGAATGGGAAAGCAGCGGGCAAATGAATCGGTCCCCCCCCCTTGGGATGGGGGAGGAGTTCGTGAATGGAAAGAAATAGAGCGGAGGCGTAGCCAGAAACCATTGTCGGAGGCCAACCCTTTTAGGGTAAAAAATCACCAAATGTTTTTCTTCTTTTTTTACAGTAAGATTTTTTGTGTAGGAGGGAAAAAAGCTCTCTCTCTCCCTCCCCAATTGACTACTCCCCTGAAAGAGAGGGAGGGTGTATGGAAATAGAGGTAAAAAGAAGGGATGACGGGGGAGGAGAATGATGAGAACGGGGTCTGAAATAATTTTTTTATTAAAAATAAACAAATTATATAAAAAATATCGAAAATAAATAAATTTAAAATTAATTTCGAAATTTTCAATTCTCTCCGCAAATTCGGAATCAAGGTTAGAGAATAATTTTTAAGGCAAAGTCGTATGGGAGTATCGCGCGAGTGGCTTCGCTTTCAATCCGCACGTGATGCTGCACGGCGGGAATCGCGAGGGTCGGCATTTGGCCTTCGCCAAAGTGCCTTCAATTTTCGGCGGTGTGGGCAGTGAGCTCAGCGAGACGACATTTTTCGATAGGTTTGCGAACTTTTGTTTAAACTAAAAAATTATTTTTTGTAAATATTCCATTCATTTTTTGGCCTCAACTAAAGCACCAATTCACATTTTTTAAACATATTTAAATTTGTGTAGTTTACTGCCAAAACATGGAGAGAAATTCACTTTATATTACAGCACCGAGGTGAACGGTGTGGCGTTCATTCAGACAACGGTGACGCTGGTTACGGTAGCCAACCTCACCTACAATACGGAACAGTTCACCAAAGTCGAGGAATATTTCCGCGAAACTATGCTCAACGAACTCGAGTGCAAACTTCAGGTAATTTAACGGTTTTTGCACAATTTTTACGTTAATCGATTACAGTAGCAATTTTTACTTCTTTTAGGAATTGTATAGACGCGACAAAAAGCCATGGATTATCGTATATCTTACGCATCCGTCGCTTTACAAAGAGCAAACCGTAGGTTTTTTATTTATTTTTTCTAATCAATTTTTTCTTCCCCCCTCTCTCGCTCTCTCTCTCTCTCTCACTTTTCATCAGCAATTTTTCACACGCGTGCATACATATGTGTGCACAGGTGAATTGGCTGCTGCTGAACAGTGTGGATCGCTTCTTCGAAATCCTCAAACGCTACAAAATCGATTTGCTCACGTCGTGCGGCATCGAAGGGATGACGAAGATTTTGGCGGATCGCCAAATTTCCCACCCCGACGAACAATTGCCCGCCTACATTCAAACAACATTAGCCGAATGTGGCGGATATATGGCGTAGTGAGTTGATTAATTACATTTTCCGCAACTTTTAAATATAAAATAGTTTGAAATTAAATATTAAAAAATTTTTAAATTTTAAATTTTCTAAGGGCCTCAGCGGGTAAGGGGTGGGGGGTGGTCTAGAAATTAATTCAAAAATTAAAAATATAGAATATACATTGGATATATAGAATATACATTGGATATATTTCACTCTTCTGAGCCCCCATCTGTTTGAAAATAATTATTAACTAAATTTACATGATAACATTTATGTGATAATATCATCTTCATATAAACGATGATATCATTTTTTGATATAAATCCTGTAGATGATATTATCATCCTTCTTTATCTAATGATATAATTTTCAAATCTAGCGCACCTACGGTACAAAATGAGTGCAGCTATACCGTACTCAACATTCAAAAAGACATTATTTTCTACCAAAAACGTGACATGGATTCTCAGCCTATTCTCAACGGTACCATCGACAAGAATACGGTAATTTCAACCAATTATTTTAATATATACATAATTACAGTATGATTATCGCATTTATTTTTGTTTTACCGTAAATTTTTCTAGCAAGAGCCCGACAAATGCGTGGAACACGAACTGTAGACGAATCTCTACAGTAATCCACGGCGATCATTTTTATTTTGTTATTGTAACTAACGTACAACTGTAACTATATAAATTATACTGTAAAAGGACTGTATAACAATTTTTTGATAGTTGATAACGGTAAATGTTTATATAAAAGTACCACAGATATAAAAAAATTTTATATTATACATTTGAATGAATGTAAATATTGACCAAAAAATTTATTTTTAAATCAAAAATTTTATTGCTCACAAAAATTGACAAAAATTGTGAAAAATCGTTAAGTGAATGCGAAACGCACAAATGAATGGGCCCTATTTATTACGGTAGTTATACGGCTACCGTATATATGATACGGTAAAAAAGTTTAGAATATGTTTACAATTAGAAAACACACACAATTGACGTAAAAATAATTAATTATATGCAAATTCGACCGCAAAAACAATTGGCAAATTTGGGCAGTTAGAGAAAAATTCAAAAATACAAAAAAAATAAAAATACAAATCAAAAAAGGTAATTTAAAAAAATTTACAATTTAAAACAATATAATCCATTATTCCAAAAGTAAAAAATTGTGTGAAGCTTGTACTGTATGCTTGCAACCTTTAAATGCTACTAGTCCGTACCCGGCTCCACACAAACAGCCGAAACGAAAGATAGTAATGCTGCGAACAAAAACATAAAACAAATACTTTTAGAATAACTTATAATAATATCGAAGATAAAACCAAAAAATGACATATTAAAATAATTTGAAGGCGTGAAACCAATCGCCGTGAACAACGTTGAAGAGGTCGGGCTCCTCCTTGATGAGAAGCACGAGCACCGTCTTGAAAAGAATGATATTACTGTAAGCAAATTATCAGTAAGCAATTTGCCGCTTTCATCCACTTAGTTTTTGTCCGTCTGTCTGTTTGCCTGTCTTTTTCTGTATGTTTGTCTGTTTTATGTATTGCCTATTTGCCTTTTTGTATCTTTTTGTCTATCTGTCTGCCTATTTCTCTGACGGTCTCACTTTTTGTTTGCTTCTCTTTCCAGTTTCTTTTGTCTATGGTTTTTCTTTGTTCCTTTTTTTGTGTCCGTCGTTTTCTGTTTGTTTGTCTCTCTCTCTCTCTTTCTCTGCTTCCCCTCCTTACTGTTCCTTTTTCAAATAATTCAATCTAATGCGAACCTGATCGTCGTCGATCACGCGGTCCTGCGTCAGCAGTTTCACCACCTTCCAGTGATAGAGCGCGTAAAACCGTGCCAAAGTCACGCGGTCACCCGCCAAAAACCCGCCGCTAATCACCGCTACGTCCTGCCGATACAAATCCTTCAGCCCATATCGGCTAATTACATCCGTCTCCGGCGTTAGCTAAAATCCATCAAACTTTTTTCAAATTATCTATTTATCCGATTTGATATTCTCAATTTGTCTGTTCATTTGCAAACTGACTCTACTCTTAATCAATCATCCAGTGATATCCTCATTTAAACATAAGATGATGATGATTGTGTGTGCACCTTGATGAGTGAGATTTTTCCGGCCTGAAAGTGGGGTCGCCATTCAAAGTCGGGCGGATAGTAGCTCGAGTCGCCGTGACCGTAGCCGCCGTCGAGCCACGCGAAAAATTCCGAATCGAAATAATTGTCCGTCTAAAATTGATTTATTATTGGTCTCTTTCTTTCTTTTTTTTTCACTTTCTTTTCTTTCCTTTTTTCTCTTCTCTTTTGCTTGTTTTCGTTTTCTTTTTTTCTTTTCTTCTTCCTTTTTCCACTTCTTTCTCTCTTTTTTTTATCTTTTCCCTTTCTTTGATATCTTCTTTCCACCTTTTTTCTTGTTTGTTCCCTCATTTCCATCTCCTTCCTTTTTTTCTCTCTCATATTCCGTCTCTTTACAATTAAACTAATGCACTCCTCCCCATCCCATTCACTTTCCCCCTCTCCATCATGACACCTCACACCCCCTTCCCAATTACACCTCTCCCTTTTCCATTATATTCGTAGGACACACACGACTTATATAATTTATGAACTAACCCAATATCTACAATATATATTTTAACAACAAAACGATGTCTCAAACCGAAGCGTTGTGCAGAAAGTAGGCCTTAGAGTTGACGACAATATCGTACTTGTCGCTGAACGTCTCGGGATGACTGCGCATGGACGCGTCCCAGTCGGCTTGCCAGCCGCCACCGCGTAACTCAAAGTTCATGACGCGTTGAATGTGCGTACGATAGAGATGGAGCGGCAATTGCTCAATGCTGATTTCGTGGATCTGCAAAATACGGCAAAAAAGTTTCGTTTCTTTTATAAACGAATAAATTATTGAAAATTACTAACAGTGAAATATTTTGTAAATTTTCAAAACGTTTACTGTAGCTGTATTATTACCAAAAGTATAGAATATAATTTTTATTAATTTTTTTAATTTTTTATTGTAGAATTTAAAAAAAAGTAGTTACTACCCTAAAAGTGGTTACTACAGAAGCAATGGTTACTGTAAAGTGAAGTTGTAAGTAACTAGTGATTAAAAACTTAATCAATATTTACCACAGTCTCGTGCAAAAGTCCGATGGCGCCGCGCTCGGCGCGCACAAACTCGGTGGAGCGCGCGTCTACGAAGACGACCATTGGCGCGCGCAATCGCAGCACATTGCGCATAAAGTCCTGGTATTTGCGGAAGGGACGACCGTAGTGCGGCCAGCTTTCACGCCCAATGTCCAACAGCGCCGTCACTACTGTAGTCCGCCTGCGCGCTATGGGCGCTTCTGTCTTCTTCAAAAACAAATTTTTTAATTTTTTAAGTGTTTAAGTGATATCTACCTTTGATTGCGAGGCGTCATAATTTTTCTTCGTGCTTTGGTCGCCGGTCAACCGCCTCAACTCGGTGGCTGTGACGCGTATGGTTGGCTGAAAGTTGACTCGCGCCTTACTGCGCTCCAACGTGGCGCGATAAACTTCGATGGGCGTTTTTGCGTGCTTTAGTCTTGCGCCAGACGGCAGAGCGGTAGGCGCGCTCACGCTACTATCATTCACGCGCCCATTCTCATCGCTACTCTCGGTGACGCGCGTTCGCTGATAGTGATATGGAGAATAGTGACGATTATGATAATGTTGAGAATGATTTTTTTCGCCCACACGCGAATGGTGATAATCGTTCTGTGAATGAGAATGAGAATGAGGGGTTGGCTCTGATTGAGAGGTCTCAATCAACTGATGTGATATGTTGTTATTGTTGCTAATTTTCTCATTTTGGTGATGATATTGATCGTGATGAGGATAGGGATGATGGTGGTGATGATGTCTGTGATGGTGATGCGCTACAGTCTGCGTTCTCAACAACGACGTTGATAATGTTGTTTTTTCTGTCGTTGACGTTACTGTGACAGGCTCTATCGTAGCGGCTACCGTACTCGATTTTGTTAGATTCGTGGTTTTACGAAAATTTGTAACTAAATTTTATTTTTCAGTCCAAAAATAATCTATTAAATAACAAAAAAAGTTAAATTTTTTTTATTACTTCAAAAAGCAAAGTTAAAAAAATACAGTGCTTTAAAAATAAAGTGTATATGTGTACTTATTCATACCGTATGTGACTCGTATTGTTGCGGTACCCGTTTCTATTGTTTTTGTGAAGCTCATCAGTTGTTGTTTCTTGGTGTTGTTGTTTTTATTACCGTAGTTTTTGTCGACATCGTAGTTTAGCGCCACCGTATTTGTGTTGTGTTTGTCGTTGTTGAGCGGCGTTTGTTGTTGTTTGTGGCGAAATGTTTGCAAAATTTGCTGCCAAACCACAAATAGCAAGTAGAAATTGGCGCAAATCGCTAGCGCAATCGCCGCGCCAATTAGCGCTAACCGCCATCTGAACACACGCATCGAAAAATTACGCTCATCCCTAAAAAATAAAAATTTGCGAATTTATCTCCCATCCCATTCACCCTGCCCCTCTCGATCACATCTCATCTCTCACCCTTCCCCTCCCCATCCCATCACACCTCTCACCTCATCAACTATCTCATCCCATTAACTTCCCCATCCATTATCTCATCCAAACTCCCATATGTTGATACGGTTCTACGACGTTTTTACGAAAGCGCTTAAAAAACGAAAATGCGTTGTCCAGCTTTTTTTGTTTAAATGCCCATCCCCATCCCACCCCATCCGCTTCCACCCCAACCAACCACCACCCGTCTGCTGAAAGAATTACGTGAAAGAGTGTGAGGATCATTTTAATGTATTGCACCACTTTTACTCTTCTTGCTAGTGTGGAATAAGGGGATTAGGACAATTTTTAATGGGGATGAAATCTGTAGTCAATGACAGGGCGTTCTCACAAGGATTTTTACATGTTATCCCATTGTTATGTGCCCACCACCTGGCAGGCGGTTAACAGCAACGAAATTAGGTCTCTTAGGTGCTCTCAATCATTCTTACATATTTTGTAACATTACCTATCCACCATCAAATTACGGACCCCAATTCTCGTAAAAGAAAAAAAAGCCAAACCTGACTCCAATTTTAGACGGGCGAAATGCAAAAGCGAAACATATGCTCTCAAATTACTGAAAATTCACTTTTATTAAATAATATCGAACAAATAACTTTCAAATATTATTTCCGCATATATATTTATAATAAATGTGCAAAGAAAAATAAATTAAATAAAAGTAAAATTTGCTAATTAATCATAAAAAAATAAATAAATGCAATTAAAAAAGCTTTTGGAGATTTCGAAGCGATCATGCACGCAAGACCCACATATGCATACATGTGCACATACATTTATGTGTTAGTACTTATAGCTCAAACCTTTACACATGTATATATGCTTTTATCATAGATCTCTGAACACACTAACTTTTGATATTAGTTTTTATTTAAAGTTTCTCTCTATATCTCTCCCTCACCTCTCACGCTTTCTTACTCCCCCACTCTCTTTGCTCTCTCTCTCTCTCTCTCTCTCTCTCTCTCTCTTTCTCACTATATGTATATGTTTCTCCTTCTCTTTTTCTTATCATTCTCAACACTCTTTACCTCCATCTCCATTTCCTCCTCATTTCTCGCACTCTTTATTTCTTCTCCTCTCTTTCTCTGCCTGTCTGTCTGTCTTTCTCCCTCTCTCTCCCTTTCTATATATATATATATATAGAAAGGGAGAGAGAGGGAGAAAGACAGAC
>SAUE01000010.1:78451-94702 GCA_009724625.1 Deladenus siricidicola | reverse complement strand
ACCACTTTTTTCTTTCTTTCCGTTCTCGAATTCTTTGTTTATTTCTATGATTTTCGTTGTACTTGCTTTCATTCTTGTCTTTCTTTTTATCTTTCTCTTTCCTTTTTGGCCATTGGTCATCAACGAGTAAAGTGTTAATTAAGATTTTGCATGCTTCAATGAAACATTTGTGCTTTTATTTCCTTTCTTTTCGTTCCTTCCTCTCTTTTCTTTCAGGCAAAGTCAAAAAAAATTTAAAAGAAAGCCAGAAAGTAGCAGCAAAAAGCCTTTTGTCTTTCGGCTGTGTTTCATGTCCACAATTTGTCTTCTGCTGCGGCAAAGCTTTGGCTCATGAAAAAAAATTTTTTATGTTTTTGTGTGGGTGCAAAAAATATTTTTAGCTGTGGGTAATTTTAAGCTGTGACATGGAAAAAGTTCTCCCAAAAAGTTATAAAACAAATTCAATTTCGAGCAAAAAATAACAAGAAAAACTTTGCTATAAAACCACCTACCAGTCATACCACCAACACACAGCTAAGTCACCGACAAAACACAGACAAAACACAGCTAAGACAAAGATAAAACGCAAGTAAAGAATGAAGAAAATACGCTTAAGACACAGCCAAAACACAGCTAAAACACAGCCAAAACACAGCCAATACTCAGTTAAAGCACAGAGAAACTACAGCCAAGACGCAGCCAAACAACCAAAAACATAAAAAAAGCATAAAAAAGCGGAAAAAACAACATGAAAGCCGAAAACCTGCAAAGAAATTTGATGTATCATTTTGGTGAGTAAAAAGTGGAACACATTTCGCGACGAAATTTAATAAAATAAAACAAAAAATAAAGTAAAACTGCAAAAAAGGAACATTAAAATTTAAAAAATCAAATTAAATTGAGACAGTGTGGACGGGAGTGAAAGAGAAAGAAAAAAAACGAGACAGAAAAAGAGAGAAATAGAGAGACAGAGAGACAGAGACAGAGAGGGGCAGTGATACAAATATCATTTTTCAATATAAAATCGTTTTCAAAAACTCACAAAAAACGAGATTTTTTTTGTTAATTTTAATCGGGAACATGGTGGCAGATGTTTTTGAAATTTGGAAAAAATATCTTTAACAAGCGGAAAAAATAGAAAATAATACTAATAATTAAAAAAAATTCAAAAATTTTGAAAATATTTATAAACAAAGAAAATAACTTTAAAAATTTGAAATTTTGCGGAAAAATGAAAAGTCAAAAATTTGCGCAAAATTAACAAAAAAATTAAAAATTTCATTTATTTATTTTTATTACGTGTTTGTTGATATTTGTGGGCGCTAAATATATGTGGCGATGAATGATAATATAGTTTTCGTACTGAGAAATTTGTTTTTATTTTATATTTGACTTTTTCGTAGGAAGTGATGATGACGTTTATCCTGAGGAGAAAGCAAACTGAGAAGAAAGACGAAGCATAGAAAGGAAAGAATGACGTCAAAGAGGAAAGCTAGAGAAAGCAAAAGAGTGGTCGGTACGTAAAAGAAAAGAGTGAAAAAAGAAAATGAAAGAAAGGCAAAAAATGAGAGACAGAACGAAAGAGAAAAATTGAAGAGGAAGAACGAAAAAATTGGAAAAGATAACGTCTCGTTTCTCTGCCGTTGGCCCAACCCTACCTGGAAATGCGCGCAAAAAGTGCAGGATGCAAAAAATGTGGAACAGAATGCGTGCGTCTAGTCTTTTGCTGTCGGCTCAAACCTATTTGTAATTTCAAACCACGCAAAACTAAAAATGAAAAAGAAAGGGGCATTACGTGTTTAATGTCTGCTTCAGCGGTGCCAATTTAAAAATTTTATATTATGGAAAAATGGAAAAAAATTTGGCAAATTTTACCGACAGTTATCAATACCAGTGCAATGCCGGTTATATATATATATCTATATATATATATATATATATATATATATATATATATATATATATATATATATATATATATANCCAAGAAAAGTGGAACGACGCGAAGTGCGTCGTGAGGAGAAAGCGTTAATTGCGGCAAAACTGGATAACGCGATCGCGGATAGCCGAGTAATGAGATGACATACAATAAAGGACACATAAAACCTTTTTTGCATATTTTTAAATAAAATCGGAAGAAAAAATAATAATTTTTGGGAAAAATAAATTCAAGAAATATCCCATTTTCATTCATTCAATCACAAAATTTTTCTTAATGGGAAATTAAATAATTTTTATTCATAAATAAATTTGTTTTCCGTTCAAAACATTTTTCATCCATAATTTGACTAATTTGCGCGGCGCCAAAATTTGCATAAAAAATTTCGCACTATTTGCGGACTAATTTTTTTAGGATAATGTAATTATGTAAGAAATTACGATAATTGAAATAAAACTTTTTTATGTTACAAAAACAAAACAATTAAGTGATAAAAAGTCATTTTTTATATAAATTTGTAAAAAAATTTATCCGCTTTGCAAAAACTTTTTTTAAACAAAGCTTTAAGAACATCTCTTTCCACGCAGCGTATTGTAGAGGTACAGTATCTTCAAGTTTGCGCTCCAAAAGCAAGTTTTGTTAATTTCCACTTTTATGTTCATTTATCAGTTTGTATTTTCTAACAATTGCACAAATAATTAAATATTTAAAAAATATATATAACAAATTAAAATTAAATTTTAAAAAAACTTAATTATGTTTTAATTATAAAAATTTAATAAAATTTAATATTGAATAAAATTAATTGTAATTAAAATAAAATATTTTTTGTAACATAACATTATAGAATTTAAAAATAAAATGAAATATTTTTTTGTAATATTTCTCTTTTTAAACTCTCCATTAAAAATACAAAAAAATGAATAAAAAATGAAAATTGAGAGGATAAATGAACGAAAATAAATGATTTTTATTCAAATTTCAAAGAAAATTAAAATGAATTTTTTTTGCTGCAAAAAATACACAAAAAAAATCTCTTTTTAATTGAATTTTCTCAGAACAAAAAAAATTAGTTTTCAAATTCAATTAATTTTGCTCTTTTATTTTTTTATTTCCCACACGAAAATTCGCAGCGGCAGCTGCGCCCGCAACCAAAATGGCTGTTATGGGTGCTTTAGCAAGCAAAATTTTTTTGCTTTTTATTACTAATTTAATTAAAAATTTAAAAATGAAAACAATATACAGTAAAATTTGAAAAAGAAAATAACTTTTAAAATTCAACAATATTTAAAGCAAAATACGGTATCGTACTCAATCTTTCAAATCTCTCATATGCGTCCCTTCTTTCAGCACAATTTTCGTCTTTTTTCCTTTCTTTCTGTCTCTTCTATTCCCTTCTGCTCTGTTTTTCTTTCATTCTTAATCTTTTTCTTTCACTCTTTCACGCTCTTGTTATACTGTAGATTAGCGATGACGATATGCATTGCCTGCTCTCTCTCTATCTTTCCCTCTCTCTCTCTCTCTCTCTCTCTCTCTCTCTCTCTCTCTCTCTCTCTCTCTTTCTTTCTCTATCTCCCTCCCTCAATTTGAAACGTTTTGTTCAATTTGAAACGTTTGCCAAAAATTGTTCCTTCTTTGAAGCACCAGCAATCACGTGAACGTATTTGTTTGAAATCGGCTCGAATATTCTCGAAAAATTTCACAATTTTACTGACTAGCAAAAATGGAACACAATCCCATGACTTCAATTGTTTGTGTTTATTCTAAAAGAAATCCTACATTTTTACACATTTTTTTACTTTTGTCAATGAAAATGTTTGAGGACTCAATTTTTTTTTAATTTGCAGTGCCGATCCAGCGAAGAATGACGATTTTTCGTCAGTTTGTCGCGGTGCCAATTTTGATATTTTCGATTATTTGCGCAAATCCCAGCCTCTCACAGCAAGATGGCGCAAATCCGGACAGTACGCCTGGCATTATGAGTGCAAATGCGCAAAATTTGGGACCAGTCCAAAATTTTAGAGGTGGGCAACAACAACAGCTATCGTCCCCTCAACAACAAAGTCAACACAAACAACGACAGAGCCAGCAGCAACAACAACTTCAACAATCTGGTCAACAACTACAGCCCTATCAACCTTCTGGTGGCCAGCCTCACGCCGGCCCTACGAATGGCTCCGCGCGCGGTCCACAAAGCGGACCACTGCTACTCACTCAAGGTTCACTTACAAACGCTGCAATTTCCTCTCAAAACGTTGATGCCTGTAAAATTGTGCATTTGATTAATTAGGCTTTGTGGCGAATTCAAAGTGAAAATTTCTTTTTTACTATCCAGCCACAGTACTTTTTATATGATACATATGTATTTACATGTGTATATGTGTGTATATTGGACAATAATTTCAGAGCCTCACAACATCAGCAACGGTCCGAATGTAAATTATTTAAAAATTTTACCGCATTAAAAAATGTTTTTTTGTTAAATTAATTACCTTTATTAATGCTAAAACATATGGTAAAACATTTTATGTCATTAATTATTGATTTTATTGTTACAATTTAGAATAATAATGGGTCACAAACTGGAAATTTTGCGCCCGACTTTGCCAACAGCGCAGACGACGATAGCAGCAGCGATTCGTCGCGCTTCACCGAAAAACGCTCGAAGAAACGCCGCCGTGGCGGTGACGGAAAGCGCAGAAGAAAGCGCATCGGACGCGCTCACCGCCACCGTAAACGCGGCGACGGAGAAAATGCGCTTACTCGGCGACTACGTTTTGCGCTCCGTAACGCGCAAGAGTTGCTGGCCGCTGCGCAAAACGCGCCCGGCGTAAGCGGTCAAATTGACGCGTACAATCGTCTAATGGCGCGGTTCACGGCACGCGGCGGCAAACGCCAACGCAAGCGTCAGGTGAGTGTACCGTGTTCACAAAAACAACAAACCGTATTCAACAAAGAATTATAGTAACCAAATTTCTTTAATAAATGCATTATTGTACACATATGCACAAAGTTTTTAAAAATATATAAGAGATGCGGTAGCTACCATATTTAAATTCACTATCGTACCTTTTTGCTCAATTGCAGCCGGCAATGGCGCCCGCCGAGCCGTCGACGCCAGTAACGCACGCGCAATGGAATGCGCTGGCCGCGCACATCGCCACACGCCTTCATACGCTGGCCGCGCGCGTCAAACGTGGTCACGTCAAAAACGCTAGCACGCAGCGCTATTTGGCGAACACGCAACAAAACCTCCATGCGCTCACACAGCGATTTCAAATCGGTAAATTTTAACAATTTTTTTAACAAATTTTTTTAATTGGCATTCTGCAACTTATCGCGAAAAACGATTTATTAATTTTTTTAATTATTTTAGATAATTCTGTAATTTGTCATTACAATAATTTACAGTAAATTGTCAATTTGTTGTAGTTAAACAAAAATTACAGTATTTAAACAATTTTGATTTAAAAATTCCTACATTTTTAGACCGAAAAAAACAGCGAAACAACAGTAGGAAGCAACAACAAAAACAACAACAAAAACATAGCAAAAAGCAATAAACATGGCATCAAAAATTTATTTATTTATTTTACTATTATAATTATTACATATGTATATGCACAGTAATTCAAAGTTATTTACTAATAAAAGAATAGTAATTAATATATGTCTGTACATAATGATAATATGTATAATGTATGCAAAGACAACCATAAAAGATATCATATCAATGTCAGAGGTACAATGATAAAAATAATAATTTACTTTAATAATAATGAAAATGAGAATGATTTAATTTAACACTGATAATTTCCATGAGATACTGTTTTTAATACTTTTAAACAGACAATTCCATAGTATTCGTTCGGTGTTTGTATGATACCATATCCGTTTGGTGTATACTATCTGTGTACACTATCTGAATTTGCGGTTCTTCCTTTAAAAATTGTTCATTTCAATTGAATTTGGCTGTGTGTGAATTGCTGTTAGCGTCACTTTGCTGCGATTTATCTGTTGTTGTTTGTTGTTATTTTGCCTTTTGTTGTTATTCAAATTTTTATTGCGCAAATAAATAAATAAATAATTCCAAATTTATGTCCAAAAACATTTATAATATTTCGCGTAAAATAAATGAAAATTTTTGAAAATTGCACAAATCTTCAAAAGATCGCTGCTCAGCGCCCGAAGTAAAATCTAAAGCAAAGAATACAAAAATAATAGTTACAATTTGCAATCTCTTAAAAGTTTTAAGTCAAATTGGCAGTAAAATGTTCATAAACACATTAAAAATTTTATCCACCATCACACAAAAACACACAAATACACACAAGCTGCACACATTTGGATCGACCGTATTCTAATCTATGATCACACGAACATACAGGTGTATGCAATCTATACACATTTGCATTAATGATCGTCAATCATATTTGCTGCATCAATGGCATCACACACACAAATACATAAATGCACAAATATAAAAGCTACACAAATTTGCGTCAATCATATTCTAATCCTTGATGACACACAAACACACATACACATTCATGTTCACACAAACACACAAATACAAAACTACATACATATTCATGTTTAAATCCTTGACGATAATATACATCATAAACACAAACAAACACACACACACACATCAAATTCAAATCCTTGATGATATATAACACGCGAAAACACAAGCTACATAAGGTACACCACACATTTGTGTGTCTTACATTCAAATACTCGATGACACGCATAAACACACAAGCTACACACATTCGCTGGCGTTACTCACCAAAGTTTAGTAGTGAAAAAAAATTTTATCGAATTTTTTTTGGTATATTTTTGAGGAAATTTGAAAATTTTGAGCAATCAATCGATACGAATCGAGAAAGAATGGCTTTCTTCAAGCCAACAACAACAACAACAAAAAACAACAAAAAATTCGTTAAACAACAAAAAAAATTATACACACAGAAAAAAGCCGAAAAATTGGTGATCACTGCGAAATTGGTCGGTTAATTTTATTTCCATTTTATTTTAATTTTATTTTTATTCCACACCGTACTATGCATTTTATACTCGGCTATGTGTTACAGAATATTTACAGTATCCTTGAAATTAGTTACTGTAAATTACAAATTATTATGTATGACATATATTACATGTAGGACTATACGTAATATATATTAAATTTTTTAATTAATTTAAAAATCTTAAAAGTAATACTAAAAAAATATTAAATTTATTAAAAATTTGGCCAAATTTTTAAACTTATTTTTATCATTTTCTTTTTGTTTTCGACTAATATTTTCATTAAAATTCTGTTTAAATTTTTTAGAAAAAAATAACCCATTTTTTGAAGAACGAAAATTTTCTCGTTCCTGATATGTGTGATCTAAAAATATGGCCTAGATGACTTTTTATAGATAAATTTGTGTAGATAATTTTTTGATCTGCGGCAGATCATTCTTTTTGTCTACAAATCTGGCGCAGATCGCCATTTTAAAATATATTTTTTAGAATAATGAGAGCAGCAAAGTTGAAGATATTACCTGCTATTTGTATTTTGTGTTGTGCTTTGACTGTTGTACAGCAGACAACAGCTGAACCAAACTCAAATCTGCATGAAGAGTCACAGCAAAATGGACAACAAAACCCGCAGCAAAATGGGCAACAATACCCACAGAAAAATGGGCAACAACAAAAAGCTCCGCAGGCAAACCAACAACAAAATCAGCAACCAAATCAACAACAAAGCCTGCTGCCAAATCTGCAACAAACGCAGCCATCCATTGTGGCAAACGCCTCAAAGGTTCTTGCTGCTGCGTCAGCACAAAAAAATGCCGCTGCTGCTGGCGGATCTGCGCCAAATCAACCAAATTTAGCTCCCACTCAGCAGTCACAGCCAAAAACGCTAATAGCTACAGGTAATAATCATTCCACCGTTCCACAACAGCCACAAAAATTTGGCTCCACTGCGTCGTCGCAGCTACAAAAATTTGGCTCCATCGGGCAATCACTGCCACCGCCAGCGAACGCAGCTATAAACAGAGCACATTCGAGTCCTTCGCCTGGGACAGCAAACAAAGCTACAGGTATTTCGACACAAACACATAACGAAAAAAATTGTAACCACAGCAATTAAATATATAGTAGTTCTAGCCATAGTTATATGTACATCTATATACATATCAAACAATTAAAAGTGGCTAAATTTTAAAAAATTAAATTGATTTTTGAAAGAAAAATTTTTGGTCTGTTTTAGGACTTATGCCAACAAACAAAATCCCACAGCTAAACAATCACCACCAGCTAACAACTCAGCACTCACAGCAGCTAAAGAACAGTAGCGGTGGCACACAGCCACATGCCGGTGAACAGCGAAATGGCGGAACTCAGGCTTGTTTCAGTCGAACCCAAAAACATATGCATACTGTAAACGCACACATATGTACACAAACACGTAGAGACACATTCTCGCAGGCACAAAGAAAACACATAACAGACAACAGTACTAAAATTTTCATTTTCGAAAATTAGTGGCGATTTGCACCAATTTTTTTTAATTTTTAATGAAAGAAAATAAATTAATTAATTAAATAAAAAATAAATAAGAAAAAAATTAAAAGAAAAAACGCGCGCAAAAAAGTGTTAGGTATCAAGAATGACTTCGATCGGATTCGAAAAGTTATAGTTAAGGCGGTAAGCCCCCCAGGTGACTGGGTGAGTATAAGACTGGGTCTCGTCCCCGGCGCCGCCGTCGTGTTTGTGGTTCACGACTCAGGCCACTTGGCCCAACGTCCCACCGTCTCTGACGGTCGTGGCGATGTGTAGTCCGACTGGGAGGGTGCCTTGTTCCTCGGGCGCGCTTGGAAGGGGTAGGAGATCGAAGTGCCGTGATCGTGCGGTCAGTCTAAACGGTCGGGGGCGGTCAGACTAACCGGCCGGCCATAAGACGGTCGAGTCTGGCCCGGTCCCCCCATCAAAAGGTTGCCGGTGCAAGTGCATCGGGCACCCCATTGGAGGAGAGTTTTGTTTTTCTTTAATTCTACTAATCAGCTTCGATTTTCAGTCCAAATTCCTCGGAATTCTCAAATTTTTTCACACTCGACTATACTCGGGCTCAGTTTTTAAAATTGGGCGCGGGCTTTATTGATACTGCGATACTTGCGCTCATGATTTTTTACTACTCGAGCTCCGTTTCAAATTTTAGGCTCGATGCAGCTCTACCAAATATTCAAAGATGTAGAGACACTTACAAAAACACACGGTACACAACAATAAAAACCCAAACCCATACAAACACACACAAACAGTAACATACATACAAATGTGTACGTGTTCACACTAAAAATTCAGGGTAACGCAACTGCGTCCGGCACGCAGTCAAATCCCACAGGCGCATACATTCAGGGCGGTCAGAACTCGCAAGCGTCTTTTTCCGAGCGTCATGCGAGACCGTACGCGTTCGGTAAGATTGGCCAGAGTGGCAACAACGTGCTCGCTCGACCGCGAAGCGCGAACGCAGCGATTGGAACAACGCACAACGCGAACGCAGTCGATCCGAGCAGATCGAGCGCTTTTGGGCAGCACAATTTCGCACGGGGTGGCGTGACAAACAACGGCGGTGGCGCGGCTGCTCACGCGCAACAGCCGTACACTTCTCAAATGAATTCCACCGGGACGCACCAATTGCAAACGTACTCGGAGCACTACGACGACGACGACGACGACGGCGATGGCCGACCGCACTCGCCGAAGACGCACGCCTTTAAGACAAACCGCCGTCTCCACGGACACGGAAAGACACGCCGCCGACGCGCGCACAGATCGGGCGCAAAAAGAACTTCAATAAAGGTACCGTGTTCTTCAAAATGGATACTGTAATTTTTGTGCATTTATTTACCGCATTTTCGAAATTGCATACAGTAATTTTCGTATTTATATTTACCACTTTTTATGTACAGTATTTTATCTTTAATTAAAATTTTTACAATATTTTTACGGTATTCTTAAAATGGTCCTACAGTACTCCTAGAACAGTCATTTTTTCTGTGTTTTAGTCACGCGGAAAATTGGCGGGCGCTTTTTTGAAGAAGTTGGGCGTGGCCTATGATGTGGCGAAAAAGCTTTCGGCCGCGTTCCGCGCGCCCGCCAACGAACTTACGGTGGTGAAGCCCGAGCTACTGTCTACCGACGGCTACAAAAACATTATGAAGCAATTAGGCACCAGTGATCCCAAAGCGATCACTCTTGAGCAGGTACAGTATCATCTTGAGCAAAACATAATTTACAAATAATAACATTCATAAAAAGCATTTTCAAAAACATTTTAAAAAAATTTTAATTTTATTGAATTTTTTAAAAATTTTAAGACCAAAAAATCCATTTTTGAATTTGCTTTGTCGAACAGGTTCGTACGCTAGCGACAAATTGCGCGAAAACATTGACCGCGTTGAACGCACGCGGTCGAAAATTGCGCTCGAAAAACAAAAAAGTGCAAAAAGCGCTAGCTAGCGTGAAGAAATATATGACTATTTTGAGGGACAACTTGGGCGTCGCCGTCAAAAGTAGGTGTTCTCTAAACTAACTGTATTTTCAGGTCTTCGCGCTTTCTTTTATTCAATCAAATTGCACTCACTATTTTTTCTCCCTGATTATTATCTTCCTCGGACTGTCGTCTCTATCCTTACTCATTGTTTTGATTTTTTTCTTTCTCTTTGTCTTTCTCTCCCTTTCTCCTATTTACTCTTTCTCTCTTCATTTTTTTCTTTTGTTTTTATATCTCTTTTCCTTTCCCTTTTTTCTTTCTGTTTTTCGTTCTTTCTTTCTCCCCCATTTATTCTTTCTCTCTCGTCCTCTCTTTCTTTTTTTCTTCCTCTTCTTTCTCTCTTTCTCTCTTACTACATCTAATAATACATACGCTACATACATTCGTATATCCACAGTTTTTCCTCAAATTTTCCACCAAATCTCATCACTAATGTATCTCTACGTTTCAGTCGCCGACAAAGCGAAAAGCAAACATCACGGCAACAAGGACAAAGCGAAAAAGCGCAAAGTTTGAAATCTCCATTATATTGTTTGATGCGTTAGATTGCTGGTGATCCTGAGCATTTAATGGGAAAGAAAATACATGTGTATTTTTGCAAAGTACGGTGTTATAAGTTTTTTAATATTATCAACACAAAAATTTTTATATTTATTATTTTTTATATGAAAAAAATGTTTTATTTACAAAATTTAATAAAAATGGTAATATTTACATAATATAAATAAATTTCAAGAACATATTGCATAGTTTTAATAAAAATTATTTCCCAAAAAATCTCAAATTTTTTCAAAGAAATAAAAAAATAATTTTTTTGGGAGAAAGTTTGAGTTAGAAAAGGTGAAAAACGCTGAACCATTCGCCCTGTACAACGTTGAAGAGGTCCGCGCTTTTCTTCATTACATCAATGACGGTCAGCTGAAATTTTATTTTTTATTCAACAATATTTTTTGATGGAGGTGTAGTAGTGAAGGGTATGTTGAGGGAGAGAGGTGAGGGGGAAGGGGATGGGTTCGGGCTGGGAAAAATTCAACAGTTTTTCAAACAAAAATTTCAAATTTTCACACATTCCGAATTGAACATTTTTACTTTCGCCCAACCCGGTGGCCTCACTGTGGGAAGAAAATGCCGAAGCTAGTGGATCAATACCCGGATCAAAAAAAGATTTACGGTCGCCGTAGGCCACGTAGAAAATACCCCCACTACCAGAACACACACCCTCGTCATACGCTTATCATACAGTAAGAAATTACCTCTACTGCATCGATACGATGTTCGACGAGCGCCGTGTCCAGCAGCTCGTCCACGTAAAGTTTGGCAAACTTTTTCAATGCTTTCGATCTCCCGGCAAAAAATCCACTGTCCATTATGTCGAAAGTTTTCGCGAATAACTGCCATTTTGTGTAGAGNACTAAGTCTTTACCATAAAATGGTAAGTAAAGTGAACTTCACTTAACTTGAAAAAATAAAGTGGCGAAATGAAGCAGACAAATGAATAAAACAAACGAGGAAATAGAGAAACAGAGAAACAAACAGACAAACGAATAGACAGTCAGGCAGACAAACAGAGTCGCAGTCAGACAGACAGGCAGATAGACAGACAAGTATACAGACAATCAGATAGACACACAGACAAACAGATGGACAGACTGGCAGACGGATAGTCAGGCACATAACAAATCGAGAAGGATCTCTCAACTTACTTTAACGACGGAAACGCCTTTGTCGGGAAAATCTGGCAGCCATTCGAATGATTTCGGAAAAAACGTCTCATTGCCATCACCATAGTTCGAGTCCAGCCACACGAAGTGAGTCGTGTTAAAGGGATTGTCCACCTGAAGCCAATTTTTTGTTTAATATTTATAATCTTTAGACATGACCCGCTTATGTGACAAATTGGCTCCGCTGTAGAAAACGCAGCCAATTTTTTTCTTTATCTGAAAAAAAATTGCCAAACTGTTGCGCACCAACCGATGAATGCAAACACCTTGCCCCCCCCCGTTCGAGACCACAAGTCTGATCTGTATGGCTTAAAATTCAAACAAATTCCGCTTACCGATGCATTGACGGCAAAATATGGCTTGGAGTTGACGAGAATGTGATAAGCCACCGTATTGCGAATATCGTTTTCATTTTCGTCGTCGTCATCTTCCTCGTCCTCGTACGATTCCGAAGCGCTTGACGAATTTGAGACGCTTGACGCGTTTGAGACGACAGCGTGAGTGTGCGCGCCGTGCTCGTGCTCGCGCGAATTGCGGCCTAGCGCGTCACGCAACAAGTTGAACTTGGCGTAGAGCGGCAACTCGTGTACTGACGTCTCCCAAATCTAACAAAAAATGAAATTTTCCTAACTAAATTTAAATAAAAAATGACCGTCAACGAACAGCATTTGCGCTACCTCTTTGATCAAATTCTACCTTAGTCAAGTTGTCCATGCCGATGGACTCGCGGATTTCCGTGACAAACTCGACGGAGTTTGCGTCCGTAAAAATCACCAACGGCAAGCGCAGCAGCGTTACCAGCCGCAGCTTTGCGTGATAGGCAAGCAGGTTCGCATCAAAGACCGGTGTGCCGGCGCGACCCAGCCCGAAGAAGGCGGTCACTAGCGTCGTCGACCTCAAAAACAACAGAATCGCAATTAAAAAAACCAATGTTTAGTTGCATAGGAAATCAAATTTTTGTGTGTTTATTTAAAAACTATCAAATCTTCAAAAATAATTTGACACTTAAAATTGAACATTCAAAAAAATTTTGGAAATTAGAAATTTGAATTAATTACGATTTGGCTAAGAGCGTAGAGAGTTCAAGACGCTCCAACTCCTCTTCCGTAAGCGCGCCCGGCGCGTCGGCTTCGGCGCCGGCGTTCTGCGCGCGGTGGAAGCGTGCTGTGACGAAAACTGCGAGCACAATCAAAAGCATGAACGCTGCCACGAGAAAATAAGCACGCGTTCGAATCCCTACAAGAACAAAACAACGGTAATTTTAATATATATACATATATTATTTAATACGTAAATGTTTAAGCAACGACAATTTACTGAATGTTACTTTCCTCTAAACCTGTCTTTCATCTTGTTGCTCCCTCTCTCATTCTTTCTTTTTTTTCCTGTTTCTCTCTCGCTTTCTCTCTGTCTCTCAACAATTCTCTAAAAAATACCCACAAAAACTTCGAATTTTGCCATTGCTCGCCGCCGTCTTCCCCTCCGTCGCCTTCTCCGCGTTGAGCGTCGAAATTAGCGTCATAGCGCACCGTACTCAGCGAGATTATGCGCTCATCTCCTACCGTATGCTTTAGACGGTTAGCGAATTTGAACAAAAAAATTTAAAAATTTAAGCAAAAGAGTTTTAAAATTGGTTTACTCTCAACAATTGGGCAAACAAAACAAATCCTCACAAAAATTTGATAGAAAAAAGTTTGAAAATGTTTTTTGCTTACAAAAAAAGATTACTTTTAATCCTTTTTAACGGCTTCAATTTTCAAAAATTTTTGAAAAAAAAATTAAAATTTTTCTCGTATTTTTCGAGAACTTTTAGCAAATTATCGATCGATTTTTGGCTGTGTTATCATTTTTTGACTGCGTTAGCAGCACTTTTGGCCGCGATCTAGCCGCTCTTCTACGCGTCTTTCCTCGTTCTTTCTTTGTTCGTTCTTTCTCCGTTCTTTGCGATATTTTTTCTTCTTGTTTAAGTGCTTGAGCAAACAAATTTGACAAATTTTTGTTTTGTTTTTTTCTTCTTTTTAGATAATTTGATTCGCACGCTTTTTAGAAAAAAACTATTTTTGAAAAAGGCACAAAAATTTATACGTTAGTTTTCGTATTTTTTATACATATTTGTTTATTATTTATTTTTTGTTAATGTGTATTTTAATTCCTTCATTTTTTGGTTACTGAAATTTTATTACGTACATCTTAATTTGTACTCTGCTTGCCTCTCTGTCTGCATACCTTTCTGTCTCTTTTCTTCTCTCTGCATGTCTCCCTATTATGTCCCGCCTTCTCTTTTTCTCTTTTGTATGTATCTCTCCCTTTATCTGCCTGTCTCACTGTCGTTCTTTCTTTTCTACATCTCTCTTTTGTCTCTTTTTCCATTTTCTTGCCTATTTTCGTTTTTTTTCTATGCTATGTTTATCTTACAATTAGCCACAATTCATCGCTTTTTTCGCGGTTTTTTCTCAAACATCACGTAAATCATGTAAATTGTCATAAAAATACAAATGTCTCCTCGACAAAAATATGACCTTTGGCGTGTTGTTTTCCTTGAAACTTTTCCACCCGCGCAATTTTTGTTATCAAATGAAGTTAACAATTTATAATTTGCAATCTGTGAACATTGCAAATTTCTCAATTGTTTCAAAAACTTAAAAAAAATAATTTTTTTCTTTTTATCTCTTTACCACTATTTCTTTCTTTTTTCACTCTATTTCTGTTTGTTTCTCTATCACTCGTTATGCCTTCCTCTATTTCTCTACGTCTCTTTCGCTCGCTTTCTTTTTCTCTCTCAATTTCGCTTTCTCTCTTTTTTCCTATACTATGTTCTTTCGCCTTTTGTGCTTTCTCTTTCCCAATATCCCCATATTTCTTTTCTTATCTAGTCTTTGCTTTGTTCTTTATCTTTTTTACGCTTTTTTGTATCTGCCAAAATTTCTATATACATTCCAAATATTTATTTTAAAAATGTTCCCAAAATTATTATTAATTTCTACATAAAACCATAAAAATTATATTACAATCTCAGCAAGCAAAAAGATTCAAAATTTCAAATACGTAACATAACATGGCACAAAATTGCACAATTTTTTGGGAAAATTGCAAATATTTTCCTCGGCAATTTTTTGGTTGGTTTGGCTTTTTAGTTGATGCAGGAGCGCTCCTCGTCCGGGAACTTGAACTCCATGTTGAGCGTGCCAGCCTCAAACCACTTCGTCACCTTATCCGAGCGCGTCACGTACTCGTTCGGAATGCCGAGATCAACTTTTCGCTGGCACGGCTAAATGTGTAATGAATATAAGCCAATTGTATGCGTCCATTCCACGCAACATATATTTATGCCACATATGCACATTACGTATAATAATGGTCAAAAAAAGGAAAAACAATAAATAAATTGGCGACATTTCTTCTGCAGATCGTTCAAATTGTCCAATTTTTGACAATTGACCAAATTTGCATCTCCAATTGAAAAAATAATTGCCAATTGGCCAAAATTTTTCGAAACTTCCGCATTAGAGTGCTGAGAAAACAGCTTTAAAAATCCATCTACTTTTTTGAACGATGGCTTTAATTTGGAATTTTGATTTAGATTTTTGTCATTTTAGCAAAGATTTAGCAATTTTCTGAAGAATTTTTATGCAATGTCTTTGGGAAATTTTTTTGTCTTCTCTAATTCCTCCACAAACGGCCAACCTTGATGCCATCGTTGCAGTCGTGGTAGAACTTGAGGTGGACGTTGAGGCCCGTCAGTCCGCCGACGCCGCCCTCCAGCTCGAAATTGCCGGTGGAGTCGGTCTTCACCGCGCCCAGCTGATCGTCCGTTCCTGAAATGAGCAAAAAAGTTCACAATATGATTTTTAAAAGGCCTCCCATTCCCTGACCATCATTGCTACACAATCCCCCTTTACCCCCACCCNGCGGGCCATGGCAAAAGGAAAGGAAACGATTAAAAAGAAAAGAAAAAACAAGAAGAAAGAAGGCAAAAAGAAGGGAGAGAAAGTTTAGAGGAAGCCACATGTCTGCCCTTTATTGTAAGTTTTGGTGCCAGAGTTGTGTAACTTCAACACTGT
>SAUE01000010.1:57075-70046 GCA_009724625.1 Deladenus siricidicola | reverse complement strand
AATCAAAATTGTCACGACAATCAAAATTGTCACGACAATCAAAATTGTCACGACAATCAAAATTGTCACGACAATCTTGTCACGACAATCTTGTCACGACAATCAAAAATTGGAAGTTCATTTTTTTCTCTGATTGTCTGCTCTTTCTTATTGAATCCGTCTATTCCAATTTAACACATAACGTAATATTTTTCGTCATTTTCGGTTTTTAATGAGACGTAGAAATTTTGGTCGATTTTTCATCCAATATAATTGTAGGAAACATCATTTTTATGTTTTGTATTCTTGCAAATTTGTGGCATTCCGATTATTTTGGGAAGATTTTCAAAAGGAAATTTTTGAAAAAATTGAGATTACGTCTTATCAAAACTGGAAATCACGCGATAGAGCGACAACGGAATTAGGTAGTAGATTGGTAGAAAAAAGTTGACTTTGCGGCAATGCGAGAGAACAGAAAAATGGACTTCTTAGATTTTCAAAGTGCTATCTATACTCACACAATTTTAACAACTTCTGGATGAGCTCTTGCTTTGAAGAATTTCATAGATTCATCCTTCCCTCTCGATTAAAATTGAATTGATCAATAATTTTAATACTTTTGAGTGACTTTAGGTAATGTTTGAAGAAAAATAATAATTAGAGCATCTTATTATAATAATTAGAAAAATAATAACTAGAGTAGTGAAAATTGTGGTCGGGGAAAAATGAAAAAGTTATAAAAAATAAATTATTGTGATATTTAATTTTAAATTTTAGTTATTATGTCGCATCAAGCCGGAAAACCGTCGTTTAAAGTTGGTAAGTGGTGAATGTTTTGCAAGACGTATTTTAATGACATTTTATTAATGTTTAGCGGACATTTCGCTGGCCGAGTTTGGTCGCAAGGAGATAATCATAGCGGAGAACGAAATGCCCGGCCTCATGGCCATGCGGACCAAGTACGGTCCATCCAAGCCGCTGAAAGGCGCACGAATCGCTGGCTGCCTTCACATGACCATCCAGACCGCGGTCCTCATTGAGACGCTCGTTGAATTGGGAGCAGAGGTTTGCATTATTAATTTCTACCAACATATTTTGAGCATTGGAATATTGACAAATTGTTGTATATATTTTTTAGTTGCAATATGACCACATTTTAGCAATAACAATTTTCAGGTGCAATGGTCTTCATGCAACATTTTTTCCACGCAGGACCACGCGGCGGCGGCCATCGCCAAAAGCGGAGTGCCGGTATACGCCTGGAAGGGCGAAACGGATGAGGAGTACGAATGGTGCATCGAACAGGTATTAATTTTGCCATGCTGTTGTTGAGATGGATGTCTAAATCATTGATTTTGTATTTATATTTTATTATAGACGCTATATTTTTCTGAGGGTCGACCGCTAAACATGATTTTGGACGACGGTGGCGATTTGACAAACATCGTCCACGAAAAACATCCGGAATTGCTTACGGGTATCTACGGACTTTCCGAGGAGACTACCACCGGAGTCCACAATCTTGCCAAAATGCTAGCATTGGGAAAACTGAAGGTTTTTATTTATTTTCTACTAAAAATTGTACTAGTTTTTTGGTGGTGTATTTACATTTTTCATTTGTGTCAAATTAGGTTGCCTCATTCAACGTGAACGATTCGGTGACAAAGTCGAAGTTCGACAACTTGTACGGTATTCGCGAGTCGCTGCCGGATGGTATTAAGCGCGCTACGGACGTTATGTTGGCGGGAAAGGTGGCGGTCGTCGCCGGCTACGGCGACGTGGGCAAGGGTTCCGCTGCAGCGCTCAAAGCCTTCGGCTCGCAAGTAATTATCACCGAAGTCGACCCCATTAATGCTCTACAGGCTGCGATGGAAGGTGGTTTTTTGGCAAAGAATTTTGGTCGCATTTTATGTGGAAATTAAACCTAAGAAATATTTGGGTGGATGAAATGTTTTTTGAACTTTTTTGTAAAAACGTTAATTGAATTTTTTGGAAAATGGGTGGAAAAATGGATACGTGAATTCATTTGATTCAAGCTATTGTTTTTGCAGGCTACCAGGTGCTGACGATGGAGGAGGTGGCGCCCCGCGCACAAATCATCGTCACCACCACCGGATGCAAGGGAATTGTGCGCGGTGAGCATTTGTCGGTACTGCCCGACGACGCCATAGTCTGCAACGTCGGCCATTTCGACTGCGAGATCGACGTCGCCTGGCTCAATGACAATTGCGTGGAAAAGGACACGGTAAGGACACAATTTTTTAAACTAAATTTTTTTGTATTAAGTAGGACGGTACATAAAATTTTGAAAAAAATTTGATTTACAAAAAAATTGATTAAAAAAATGTATGTTATTATTATTAATTGTTATTACCTCTTATAAATTTCGAAAATATTTTCACCACATTGAACAAAATTTTTTAGTGTGCGTAATTTAATATTTTTTGCTATTTATGGGAAAAAGATTTAAAAAATCCGATTTAGGTGAAACCTCAAGTGGATCGCTATCTTTTGCCGAACGGCCGCCACATAATTTTGCTAGCCGAGGGCCGTCTGGTGAATTTGGGCTGCGCCATGGGCCATTCCTCGTTCGTCATGTCGGCGAGCTTCTCGAATCAGGTGCTCGCTCAAATTGAGCTCTTCACAAAACGCGAGTCGCCTAACGCTTACAAGGTAAATTTATTTATTTCGAGCTGGGGAAACTCTTTGCGTTATGCTTGGAATTTTTATAATTGACACGTAGTTTTTTGACTCTAGCGCAATCGATTCAAAAATTTGCAAAAACTAAGCGCGTAAAAAACTTCGACTAAAATCATTTTTATGATAACCATTAAAAATTACAAACGTCATCTCTTTCATTTCACTTCAGGTGGGTTTGTACGTTTTGCCCAAAATTTTGGACGAGGAGGTCGCGCGGCTTCACCTCGACAAGCTGGGCGCTCATCTCTCGAAGCTCTCGCCCGAACAGGCCGAGTATTTGGGCGTGCCCGCCGGAGGACCCTTCAAGCCCGACCACTATCGCTATTGAGCAAATTTTGTGCTATTTTTCAGAGACTTTATAACGATTGTGAAGGTTTTTTCGTTTTGTTTTCTGGTACTGTTCACTGGTATTATCTGGCACAGTTTGTCAAATTTGTTTGTTCTTCAAAGATTTATTTTACGGCATTCCCAGAAAGTGGGTATTCTATTCTATTGTTGACAAAGTATTAAAGATTGCAGAATAAATTTATTTTTGTTTATGGGTTTTATTTTTTCTAATTGTCGCTAACGCGCGAAAAAATATTTTTAAAATTTCGAAATCGAAAAAAAAAAAAATTATTGGCAGATTACCGAATTTTTTTATGTATTTTGCGAGGAAAGTTTTCAAGCTAATCTGAGTGAGTGGTCGAAGAGTACGTAGCCGAAGTTGGTGATTGGAAAAAATTCTTACCAAAAAATGGATAAACGAAAGAAAATTGCATGAAACAATTTCGCTTCTCGATTTCAAAATAATGATGAGACGCGAATGTTATTTTTTCTCAGAAATAGGGGCAAAATATTGCGTGTAATTTTAGCAAAATGGTCAAAGCTCGTAAAAGCAAAGGCGGGAAAGCGTTTGGCGCGAAAAAGCCGGCCGTCGAGCGCATCAAGAAGCAAAATCCTTTCGATTTGATCTTCAAAAAGTCGAAGACACAGGTTATTTTTTATTCTTTTTAATCCTCAAGAATTTTTATTTTTTTTATTTTTTGATCAACCATTCGTATTTGCCGATTAATATCTAATGTTGACGGAGTTGTTCACAAGCGTTGTTGAGATAAAGTCCGAAAATAGAATATTTTAGACGACCATCGGTGTAAAGAGTGGCCAGCAGCCGAAATTTTCCTCCAAACGCCGCGCTTTCGACGTTCGCAGAAGTACGATTGGCGTGGAGTACGCGAATGACGGGAAGAAGAATACGGTAAATTCAACTAAATTTTTTTTGTTTTTAAATGATTTTCGTAGTTCAAATTTTTTTAGTTGAGATGATTGGCCAAAAATGCAATGTTTTGGCTTTTTTAATTAAAATACATATATATCGTAGATTGTGGACAAACGATTGGCGGAGAGAGACTCAGAGCTGAGCGCCGCTCAAAAGGCGGAAAAACGTTTCATCCTGCAGCGAAAACAACTGTTTTCGTCGAAAAAAGCTCGATTCAATTTGGCTGATGATGGCAAAAACGGCGCCGGTAATGATGAGGATGGTGGGAATTTTTTGCTAATTTTAATTTGGGAGTCTTATTTTTTTAAATTATTTTTTACTAAAAATTAATTTTTAAATAATTGATTTTCTTCTCGTATATAATTTTTTCTACTTTTAATTATTTTGTTTTTAATTTAATCAATTTGAACATTAATAAAATTAAATTGAAAATGTATATTTTTTAATTTGTGGCATGTTTTTAGGCTTTTTTGTATATATTTAATTTTGTTTGTTTTTAGCCGACGAGGACGGTCTCTTTCCGAAAACTAACGGCAAATTTCAGTTGCGCAAGAAAGTGGAAAAGGATTTGGACGGCGGCGAACTTGACTCCAATTTGGTGGCTTTGGCGAATTTTGGCGGCGGAAAATTTGAGGAGCAAAAACGCGCTGAAAACCTTTTTTCGGCGAATGGCGGCACCAAAAGGTTATTTTTTGTTAAAAATTTGTATTATGCTTCTGGCTAATTCAATATTTTGACTTTTTACCAATACTAGAAAATAGATATTTTTGGATATACATATTTTTTAGTTATTTGATTAAAACTATTTTAAATAATTTAAAGCTTTATTTTTTCAGTTTTTTATTGATTAGAGAGAACGAAAAGAAGTTTTCACAATTTTTTTGCGATATTTTTTGTAGCAATTTTTCTCCACGAAGAATTTTTCAGAGGCGACGTATTGGCGAACCTTATTTCGGCGAGTAAACAAACGAAAGCGTTGCGCCAAATGGAGCGCGACGCGCAGGCGGACACCACCGACAATCTGAACTTGTTATTTTCGCGCTTGAAGAACGCAGGAGTGCTCGAGGTGGGCGGCGTTGGGCCGCCGCCGCCCGCATCGTTAGCGCCAGCCGTTGCCACTGACAATTTTTCGGCTGCCGCACCCAACGCGACGAACAACGAAAATGCTGGAAGCGCGCCGGAGAATAACAGCTACGACAATTTGGTTAGCTGTTTTTGTTTTTTTAATATTTTGAAATTTTCTGTTTCACATTTTTGATGTTTGTTGATTATCATTTTTAGTACCGCGAACTCCAATTTGATAGCGGGAGAAGGGCGATGGCTACCACGACGAAAGTTTTCGCCGAATTGGGCAAACCTGAGGATTTTGGCGCAATTTTAACGGAATTCGAAAAGTTTTCCGAAATTTGCACGACGGAAAATGTGGAAAAAATTGCCCTTATTACGGACAAAATCTCTAGTCACATAAAGGTTTTTTTATTGACATTGATTTTAATTTTGCATATTTTTTTATATTTATTTTTGAGCACCTTTAGTCAAAAAATACTAAAAATGTTCTATGAAAATGCGAAAAAAAGTTTTTCCATGTCGTTTTATGTTTAAGTTATGATCTATAAGTTTTTTTTTCCAAATTATAAAAAAATCTTTATTTTTAATTGTGTTACTGGCGTGCCACTATTTATTAATGAAATTTCTCACATTTTGAGGTTCGACCATTCATCTGCGCGCAGCGATTGCTAGCGCTTCTCACCGCGCAGCGGACGCGACACTTGGCGGCCGCGAAGTCGGACGCGAATTTCGGCGGCGTCGACTTTCAGACGCTCAGTTTTGTGCGAATGATTGGTCGCGTGTGCCCCACCGGCGATCGCTTTCATTCCGTCGCGACGCCAACGCTCTTATTCGCTACCGAGGTCCTGGCGCGAAGTCGCGTTCGTAGCGCGGCGCACGCCGCTCAGCTCATTTTTTTCTGTGACGTTTTGGCGGATTGGATTTCGGTATCGAAACGGTTAGTTGGAGTTTGTTTTTTTAATTTTGATTTTATTTGAAATTTTTAGGATAAATTTGGAGTAGTTTTTTCTTTAAAAAAATTTAATTTTAGTGTCGTAAAAGTCTCTTCTTATATTTAGTATATTTTCAATTATTTTATTTTGTTTTATTATTGGTTGAATTTTTGGCTTGAAATTGGAAGAATCGTTTTTAGCTATTTTCCCGAGGTGGTCGCTTTTCTTCGCGGTGTTCTTTTGCTTTGTGTAGAGAACGAGGAGGCCGAGAAGTTTCCGTCGATTTCTTTTCCGATTACGTCTCCATTTCGGCGAATGCTGTGTGTTGAGAAGAAGGTTCTTTTTCTATATCTTTAACATAATAGATTGTTGAATTCTGCACTAAAGAATTCTTTAAAATTTGCGACGATTTCCAATTATTAAGATGACAAAAATTTTGTTTTGGGCTTTCTCTGTAGAAATTTTTATTCTTTTTTAGAAATTGCCAGAAATTTGTTTGCTGCTTCAATTTATTTTTTATTTTTTTGTTAATGAAAATTGCGAGTTTAGACGAAAGCAAAAGTGGAGCCCATTTCGATGACACAACTCTTTGGTGTCGAGGCGGAAACCCACACAACAAATGATGGCGGTGAAACATCGTCCGCTAAGCGGCGTGAGACAGAACGCGCGGAATTGCGGCAAAAGCTTCGAACGATTGGCGCACTGTTGATGACGATTCGTCGCTACGCGGAATTGTATAGCGCGCACACCGTCTCTTTCTACGCAATTTTTAGGTGGAGTTTTTAAAGCTTTTTTTGTAGTTGTCTTGAGGTGTTTATTTTGTTAAGTTTGCCTGATTTAAAATGTTTTTGAATTTTTATTTGTTATTATTTGGCCATAAAAAGGAAATTTTTCCGCATTTTAGACCCTTTTTCGAGTTGTTGAAGCGACTTCCCTGTGAAAATTTCCCAAAAGAATTGTCGGACGAAGCGGCTAGCGTGACGGAATTTGTGGGCGGGAAATTCGACTCTGCGCCGTCGCTAACGCATCTCAAGCTGCCGACGCGAAGCGTGCAGCGACCGCTGGAAATGTTGGAGCCGCGGTTCGACGCCAATTTCGACCCCGAGACGTCGCGCTTCGGCGGCGGCGGTGGTGCTGCGCGAAAGGCGCGCAAGACGGAACAGGCGATGCGCCAGCGACTGCGCAAGGAGACTCGTGGCGCGATGAAAGAATTGCGCACGGACGCGAAATTCATTTCAAGGTTGGTCATGTTTTGTCATTTTTTGTGTCAAAAAATAGCCAAGATTAAAGGGAAAAATTTTAGAATTTCCTGCAATACTCCGATATGTTTTGATTGTTTTTTGTAAAATTTTTCCTATTACTAAAAATTAATCTTTTTTTAAATTATTAATCTCTTTTTAAATTTGAAAAATTTAAGTAAGAAAAATTAATTTTTCCTGCTGAAATTTCGTTTGGCAAAATTGCGAATTGACAGGTATTTTTAATATATCTTGAAAACTATTGTTTACATTTATCTTTAATTTTAACAACGTTGCAGATTACAAAGTGATCGCTCACAAAAAGTCAGTCGCGAGCGACGGGAAAAAACGAAAAAAATTCTCGCCGGCCTTCAAACGCAGGAGTCCGAGTACAAAAAGCGTCACATCAAAAAATACTAAAAGCTGGATACTTCCTTACTTTTTTCCATGGCCTAACTATAGACTTTTTGCAGGAATTTTTTTTGAAGAATTTTCATGTGCTGATGATTCAAATTTGATGGAAAAAAATATAATCAAGGGAAGGAAAAGTAAAAAATACCAGATGATTATTCGAAAATTTGTTGTTCCATTTTTATTGTTATTATCGTTGTTATTTGCTGTGTTTATCGTTGTTATTTGCTGAAATTTTATGAAATAAATCATCGCATACTTACCACATATCTCTTTTCCGGAATCTAATTTTAGGAAGTTTCTATAAAGTATTGTTAGGAAATTTTTCACTTGAACTACTTTATAGAAAATTCCTAACAGCAGAAAATTGGGAAAAATTTACTTTAAAAATTCGGAAAGTGAACTTTAACTAGAACTTGTGAATACTCTGGCTTGGAACAAAAAAATGTTTATGCGATAACATGGGATGTGCGGATAACTTTGAATACACAAGTTTCGGGGCTCTTGATGATCAGATATAAAAAGTGAATGAGCATCTCGATTAAGGGAAGCAACAAAACAAGCTCATCATCGTTATTGTTGCGAAAAGTGCAAATATTATAAGATTTTGAAATGCGATAAAGTGCAAAACTTATTTTTTCGTAAATTCTCGCACTCTTATCCAAAAGAAGTCCTGTTTTCGTTATTTGTGGTTATCATTTTCTATTATCACTTAAACATATAAGTAAGAGGGCGCATTCCTAAAGCCCCCAACAAAACGCTTCCACGATACTCGACGCATAGTCCTCACGGTTCAGAAACCCAAAACACTCGCCTGTAGAGTGATTTGAGGAATATTCGAAAGAGCCCCCTCCACACATGACGTGAACAACGTCGGGGTGGTAAAGAAACTTCTGGTGGTAAAACCAGAAGTAATCGGATTGGGTCGAGCTGTGGGTATGGGAAACGGCTGGTGAAGTGGAGTAGAAGCGGGAGTAATGAGGGAAGAGGGAATGCATTTTTGCACGATCTATTACCCCACTAATCACTATTCCTCTAGGCCTAGATGACAGTTTTAAACAATATTCCAAAATGCGTGGCACAAAGCATCGACATTTGTCAGTGCGTGCAAAACTATTGGCGGAATTGCCGAAATGGCTGGGTAGCGCCCGCGCCACGGCTTCTCTGCCGCGTGGCGGCGGGCGTTTTTGTTATAATTTGCCTCCTGAAACAATACTTTCCGGAAGGTACAACTTTTTCGAATATTTCTTGTGTTCTTAAGCAAATTTGTTTTTTCAATAGCTTGAAA
The DNA here is from genome assembly GCA_009724625.1 of Deladenus siricidicola. Lineage (NCBI taxonomy): Eukaryota > Metazoa > Nematoda > Chromadorea > Rhabditida > Sphaerulariidae > Deladenus > Deladenus siricidicola. The sequence goes on along the minus strand of SAUE01000010.1, from coordinate 61,172 downwards.
CCAAAAATTTTTGGATTAGCAGATATCAAAATGGATTAGCAGATACAATTGAATGTGGATCCAACAGGATTTACATCCATTTAGATTCAATTTGCATCCATTTCTTGAAAATTAAAGCTAAATTAATCCTTTTGCGTACTGTATTGCGTGCAACTCACACTAAAAATTTAATGAACATACATAATATTCATTTCAATCTATTTAATTTTTCATTTCTATCCAAAACTTCCGCCATTTAGACGCACCAAGCACCGCCGTGGACCCGGCTAGCAGCGAAGACGAGCGCATCGTACACGGCTTTTACGTGTGCAATCTTCGGCGGCTGCGCACTCGAGACAACTGCACTGTACGCGATATGATTTGTCGTTGTTGTTGTTGTTGTTGTTGTTTTATCCTTTCACAGCACCTACCCACCTCTTTTCATTCACCGCAGAGCAAACCCCACCCACCACCCCCTCGCCAACCCCCTCTCCCGAGTTAAAAGCATTTCATGCTAGGCGCGGATGCCTTTTTACCCTTCTCCCCCATCGCCTTGCCCCCTACCTCTAGCTGTTTTTTTCAGTTCATTTTTCGAAATGAATTTTTTTCTCATAATTAAAATTGAAAATAATAAACTAAAATGTTTTAGGCGTTCTCCTTTGGCGGAAAAAAAAGTTTGGCGTTTGAGAAGAAGCTGAGTCACTCCTTGGGCGAAAGGTGCAAAATTATTGTGTATCGAGAGGTGAAGATCGTTTATCATTCATATCGCTCATATTGTACATATACATATTATGTTGTTCGGAAAGTTGTTGCGCGTTTTCTAATTTGTTTTTTTTTTGTCGTTTCAGACATTGCTAAATGGTAACTTATGCAAATTTTAATGCTTTGCAATAGGATGTCATTTTAATACAGTAGATTGCTGTATTCTTAATCTTGATAACAAATTAAAATTTGAAAAGTACGATAATCTACCGGATTACACAATCTGAATACTATGTATTAACTAAGATTTGATATGTGTACTGTATGTAATTTTTTGAAAACTTTTCAATATACAGTATATATATCGTAATATGTATATCGTAACTTCTTCTAAATATCAAATAATTTTTTGTTTTAAATTCATTTAGCAACGACCGGGGAATATTGACATTCCACCGAAGTCCATCAGCTATTTTGACGGAAAATTGGCCGACTATGACAATTACAACGCGTCGAACGATCCGCACGAGGCGATTTTGGAGACGATCGTTGCGCGCCACATGACGGAGATTAAGATTCCGCTCATGGTTTTCGACATTGGACGTGAGCAAATTTTCCATCGTTTTTGTATAAATGTCTGTTTGTTTTTCCAACTGTTAGTCTGTTTTTCTGTGTTTATGTCTGTCTGTCGGCCTCTCTTTTTCTCTTTTTCCTTTTCCTATACATATTGTCTTTTTCCCTATCCATCTTACTACATATTGCACTGCGTGACAACTTCTTTCTTTCGCGTCTGTTTGTGTGTCGGCCATCGCCTCTTTCTTCTTTTCTCCTATTCTTTCACTCTCTACCCCTTCTGTATTTCTATCTACAAAAAATTGGCCTCTCTTTTGCTTTCTTTTCTTCTCTTTCCCCATCTCTCTTTCTGTGTGTACATCTTTCGGAATGCCTTTTTGGTTTACTTTGTGATTGTCTGCCTAGATGGCGTTAAATCTTTCTTTTTAATAATTTGTTTTTGCGTTTACAGGACGAAGCGTGAACATTCTCACCTCGCGTCTGCTGAAGCTGCGCGCATGTCAGGTTATTTTGCGTGTCCACGCTCGAGATCTGGGTGATGCGCGTGTGATGGTCTACACGATGATGAAAGCGATGTACATGTTGGTGTCGGTGCGCCAGGTTCACTGTGATCGTAAGCGCGAGGCTTGCAGCGGCGGCGCCAAAGGCGTAACCGCCGCTACCACCAAGCGCGGTCGCGTCGCCGACTACGCCGGCGTCTATCATATGACCTTCTGCAATCTACAGTGCTTTGAGGACTTTGACTGTGATCGTAAGCCGCCGTCTGACGGCTATGTAATGCCCACATATATGAAGCGCACATTACTTGCCTGACACGTTATTCCACTTAAACGACTATTTTGAGAAAGTTTTGAGCCGGGTAGTGTATAACATAAAAATAAGAAAAAAATTTTTTTTTAATTTCCCACTGCTCTGCTCGTCATTTTTAGGTCTTCATATTTTTTTTTATTTCGAACAAAAAATTTCCAAGTATTAAAGAATGCTTTTTGTGATGTTTTACTATGTATTGTGATGTATTGTTCTGACCCGGCGCGGGTTCTATTTTCGATGATAAGAACTTTTGTTGAAAAAATTTCTCATCATTGTGAACATTTTTTTCGAAACATGAAAAAAGTTCATGTTGTCAGGAACTAGAAAAAAAAGAAATGAAAAACGTTCTGTATGAGAAAAATTTTTTTAGGTTCATGAAAAAAGTTTTTTTTCGAGAAAAGTTCGGTTTATTAAACAACTTTCAATTACAGCTTTTTTGTACTACACCTTTGTATATTTTTGTATATAAAAATATTTTTATATACAAATTTTAAATAAAAAATTACATTTTTGTTATTTGTTAGAAAATGTTTATGATAAAGAAATAAATAAATTTATTTAAACAACAATTTGTTTTCGAATGAAATTGTTTAAATACCATCGTATTTATACACATTTGTAAACTATGTAAATACTAAAAGATACAGTAATAAAATATACAGTAATTTTTTTTGTCAAACGTTTTTTTTTAATTAATCAAATAATTTACAATTTAAAGCATTTTGCTACGGTATGAGGTAACTCAAAGCGACAAAAGTACGGCAATACTTCTTTACAAAAACTAAACAATTTACAGTATTTTAGATAAGACATTATACAGTTATTATATAAAAATGTTCCCAGCGATTGTTCCGCAATTTCATTTAAATTTTACCATTAATTTTTACGAAAAATGAAACGTTTCTACTATTGTTATTATTATCCTCGTGTACCGTAGTACCGTCGTGTACCGTAGTACCAAAGGTGTACCGTAGTCTCTTGCCATCAGCTCACACACTCAACGGAATCCACTCGGGCAAGAAGTTGTCATTCGTGTAGCTGGTCGAGCCGAAGTCCGTGTTGTAGTAGACGGTGGCGCCCTTCGCCAAATAGGCCATCCACCACGAGAACGTGGACGAGGGCGCGGTGATGATTATGGTGTCGCAGGTGTGGATACCGTAGCACATGTCCACAGCGCGAGGCATACTTTTTGGGATGTAGTAGCTGACGTTGTCGTGCTGAAAGTGAAACGTTGTGAAATGTATAAAATATTATGGTATCCCCTTGGAACTTTCTTTTTTTCTTCATGTTTAATGCAATTTTAAATGAAAAGTACTGTACGCGTATATGTAAATGCTTATTTAAACAAGCTACGTATGTACATAGATTCTGAACAATTTTCAAAGAACTTCAAATTCGTTTAGCAAAACCTCGTTTATCTCTTCAATTTTGGCGTCCATCACGGTTTGCAAGAAGAATTTATCGATGCCCAACAGCAAAACCGAGAACGAGAACTTCGGATGTTCTGTCTGTAAAATGTGTGTAAAAAGTACAGTAAGTTTACCACAGGATACGGTATATGCACCGTGAAAAACTTGACAAATGTACCAAAAATACGGTGTTAGAAAATTCTAATTAAAACGTCTACCATAATACCGCACAATTGTCATGGTAAACGTGCAATGTAAAAACAATCAAAGAAAAAGTTACGCGCTCGAGCTCAAGAACGCGGTCGATGGCGGTTACGGTATAGTTGAAAGAGGTGGCGGTACTCGCCGCAACAAAATCGCCCAAGCGCGTGTGAACGCAGACGCGTCGATGGTGCGCGTCTTCCATTTTTTCTGTCCTAAAAAGCAAAAAATAACAAACTTTTTTTTCGTGTTTCTTTATCTCTCGCTTGCTCTTTCTATCTCTCACTTTCACTCTCTCACCCTCTCACTTTTTCTGTTTTTCTCTCTCTCTAACTCTCTCGCGGACACTCTCTAACTGTCTGCCTTTATTTATATCCTTCTTTTTCTCTCCACTCTATGTCTCACACTACCTATCTATGCGAA
>SAUE01000010.1:45271-56576 GCA_009724625.1 Deladenus siricidicola | reverse complement strand
ACCCCCGTCCCACGGGCCCGCGCCCCCCTCCCATTCCCCCACCTAACCCCTGCCTCTGTGGTGTGGGCAAACCCCTGCCTTTTCCCTTCCCGAAATTGACAATTTTTTGCCGCCCCCCCCCAACCGTTCGCCACCCTGCTTCATCGTATGCATTGCCGATGTCACCGATGGGCCCCCCCCCCCTCTCTCCTCCCCACACCAGGGTTTGGGCGGAAGTAAAAATTTCAAATTCGGAATGCGGAATTCGAAATTCCGAGGCTCAAAATGGCCGCAATTCGGAATTCTGCCCAACTCCCCTCCACACCCTTCACCAAAATTCTACAAAAAAAATTTTTTTTACTCTTCGGGCACATTGTAGCCACAGCAGCCCTCAAAGTCGTAGGTTTTTATCGTTTCGCCCGCTACCATTTCGGTCTAAAAACGAATAAATGTTAACAAAAAATTAATTTTTTCCCATTTTTATTGATTGTCTTGCAGTTTAAATGTTTTTTAATGCAGAAAACAAACAAAAAAGTGGCAAAAAAGTTTGGATTGGCGGCGAGCTTTCATCATCATCATAGAGTGCAATCAATGCCAATCCTTTGGCGCGCTCAAAACTTTATTTAGCGACAAACACAAAAACGCACATAAAAATACATTTGCGCGTAGAATTGGCGAAACGAGGTCGACATCTCGTCCTCCAGCTCGCGCTGGCACCGCTCGCGGACGGAGAGGAACGGTTGACGGCCAACGCGACGCGCCAGCCCGTAGGCGGCCGCGAACTTGTAGAGCTGAAAATTTGTGCGGAGAAAAATGTTTGGGCTGATTTGCCCCGCAAATTTGCACTAATAGAGTGTGCTGCAAATTTGCATAAATTACGTGCAAATTTGCACTAATAGAGTGTGCTGCAAATTTGCATAAATTACGTGCAAATTTGCAGTTTTTTTGTTGTAAATTTGACTTTTAGATTGCAATTTTGCAAATGGTTACAAATCTAAAGCATTTTGTCTGCAAAATTTATTTTTTTGTGCAAATTGCAGCATTATGCAAATTTTGCACTATTTACTTGCAAAAGTGCAAAATTGCTAAGCGCCTCCCCCTTTCGGTGTTAAAAAATGTGATACCTGATTGCCCAAGCCGGAGCACGTGGGCGCGAAGATGTACTTGCCGATAGGAGGCAGGTCCTTCCAGGGCTCTGGCGCGAAGAGAAACGTCTCGCGAAGACCCGAGCCCTCGGGCGTTTCGGTCAACAGCGCGCAACTACCGTAGTCGTCGGCAATCTCATCGTCAGCGCTCAGCCAATGCACTGAAAGGGTGAAATAAAGCATGTGGAAGGAAGAAGACAATATATCCATATGCACGTACATAACAGTGCTTGGAAAAAGTTCACGTCGTGAACTCACTTCATGAACCAAAATTTCATGTTAAAGTAAATTTTTTTCCGTTCATTTCCAGTTAAATCATTTTTCGAAAAAAAGATCGAGAACTTTTTAATAATTTTTCCAAAAATAATTCTTTCATGGCAAATGGTAAGACCCGTGCTTGATCAAAGAAAATGGGTAAAAGTGTGAATAAGAAACACTTTTATATAAGCTATTAGCCACGCCCACTCCGCGCATAAAAGAATGCGTTTTTTGATGTTTTCCTCACTATTACTTATTGTTCTGACCAGGCACGGGTTCTCAATTTTTTCATGAAAATTGATTTTTGGAGAGATAAAAAGAGTTCATATGAACTTTTTCAGTACATGAAAAAAAGTTCATTCTTTATGAAAAAAGTTCAGTTCATGAACTTTTTCCCATCACTGATACATCATATAAACATACATTCTTTTCTATTCTACCGTATACCAAATGCAAAAAGCTTACCGTAGTAGGTCGAGTAGCACAGTCGAAGATAGTGAATGAACAAAAAACACAAAAATATTATCACAAAAAATTGTCTTTCAAAATTATTGCCAACGTTACGGTATTTAGACCACCGAAACGACATGACACATTTTCGAAAAATCATTGCGCCAATTCAAAAATGTGAACTTTAAGAACTTTTATGAAAAACTAAACACACACACACATCGAAATGCAAACGTTTAGAAAGACATAAAGACAGACAGGCGGAGGAACATACAGACAAATAGACAGATATGAATGCAGACAAACACGCTGAAAGCAGACTTAGAGATTGGCAGGCGGACAGACATACAGTCAGACAAACGAAAAGACAGAAACATCGGCAGGCAGACGGACAGTTAAACAAACAGACAGATAGACAGTCCGACAGACAGTCACACAAACGAAGAGACAGCCAAACACAATAAAGAAAGCTCAATAATTTGGATTTCTGGAGGGAGGAAGAAGGGATTATCGCCGGATCGGATCTCGTAAATCTCGTTTTTCAGTGAAGACAAAAAATGCAAATATTTTGCACATAATTTGCTCAGAGTTTTTCGATTGATTTTTTGTGCATTTTATTGCTAAATTATTAGAAAAAAAAAACAAAAACAAAAATATGGCGCAAAAACACACACACACTCACTCACGTTTTTCACGTTTTGAGCGTGCACAGCGAACAAAAAAAGCGCGTAGAAAATAGGCTCCGCCCCAAAATTTTATCGTCATCCGAATCCGTGTAAACTTAAAAAAAATATTCGGCATCACAAACGGAGTGGATTTCAGTGGCATTCGGGGGTTATAAATGCAGTGGATATTCAACATCAAAATCAGTGGAATTTCGCTAAGACCCTTCCCCATACATTTAACGGTAAAAAATTAAAAAATGAATTTTGGCTTTTCAAAAATCAATTTTCTATCATACGCAAACGTCGTCGGCCAATGTTGTTTGCAATGACAATTTGCAATGCCAAGTGGCTATGCATAAAAAATAATATGTACATAGCTTCCGCCTCTGATGGCGCAAAAGCAAAAAGTCTCGCAATACAATCAAAATGAAAGAATACGAAATAAATCTCGTAAAACCTGAAATTAATGCTTGTAAATGCTTTTTTTAACAATTTAAATTTTTTATCAAAAAATGTTCTCGAAGAAGCCGTATTTTAGTACACCCACGCCTCTGCCTCTTCGTGCCTTTAAAAAATCAGGAGGCACTTCTATGCGTTAGGGGGTGCCCCGGGCGGAGACGAAAGGCGAACGCAGAACGCTTCGTATTATGTATAATCTACCTTGAATTAAGGGCCAAAGCTATGACTGACTTAAATTCGCCAATGAATACAAATGAATACATAATACGAATCCATCCAATGTGTTGCAGTGGCGGCATACTGGCTTTGGTTTCACAAATTTTAAAATTTTTTTATTTGCATTAAATTCCGAAAAACCAAAGTAAGAATTTCACTTTAGTTTTTCTTCATAGATTTTAAAAATTGTCAGAATTTTCCACTTGAATCTGAGGTGACTTGGCGATAGTCAAAAAATAAAAAACCTTAATAAAATTCACGCATGGGCTAGCTAATTCGCGTAGTATGCAGAGCTTAAACCTTGGGCGACTCTTGTATTGTTGAGGCTAAGGCTTAGGCGCCTAAGGCTCAGGCTCCGCATAGCCACGAGACTTGCCTACTAACCTAAGCCTCAGGTTCAATACAGAGTTGCCCAAGGTTTAAGCACTCCGCATACTACGAGAATTGCCTACTCACTTAAGGCCAAGCCTAAGATTCGGGCTCCGCATATTGGCTGTGCATATAACATTAAACGACGTTATCATGACTCTAATGCCTAGGCATTAGCTAGCTATTTTTTGACAAACGTGCGGCCACTGATTCTGTGATGAATACATTTGGATTCAGTTTCAGTGGATTCAACTCAAAAAGCACTACTACATTGCATATTTCCTTGAAAAATCCAACAATCGAGGGAGGCGTTTATCTGTCACGTGGAAATTTGCAAATTTTTATGAGGAAAATTTGCAATGTTTCCAGACGATTTGCAACGTTTCAGACGATTTTCAGCGTATTGCGCTTGTTTTGACTTTTTTTTCTCGCCTTTTTTTGCATTTTTTTGCAAAAGTGTTACTCAAAATCTCCAGCAATTGCTCAATAACAACAACAACAACAACAGCATCCACAACATCAAACATCCATCGATTGCTGTGACTTGAAGCTCATCATCATCATTACTTCCACGAGCGTCCACACACTTTGCATAATTAATGCGCAATGCACAGAAAATTTGCAATGCTTTGATTGCTGTTGTTGTTGCTGTGCTGCTTTTGTTGTTCCTGGTGATGTTGTTGTTGTTGAAAAGACGATCACAAACCGTCGATGACTTCATTCATTCTCGCGACTCACAAATCAAGACCAGCCAATAACAACAATATAATATGTAATAACAACAACGACAAAATAGCTGCCTGCCCAGCAGCCAGCAACCTATTATAAGTATTGAGAACAGTGTGTGGATTGAATCATTTTTGAATCCGAAATGTCTGCCTTTTTCTATTCGGAAATGCGGGGGGGGGGCAGATTGGAGACTTGTAACGGCCGCCAAAAAACGTCTACAAGTTGGGCCAAAATGTCGATTAGTGATCATTAGTGATCGCTCAGGTTTAGAGTAACAAGGCGCGAATCCAAGTTCTGCTAGGGGCTGCTCACTTTTTAAAACTTTTTTTTCCGGCGGGACACGGACGGGAAGCCCGGCACGTTTTCCAAGACAACCTGGATGCAGACAACATCTTTCAGAAATGTATTCAAATTGGATCTAATTTGAATCCATTTTGAACACATTTTGCATTTGTTTTCTCCAAATTGAATGCATTTTTAAATCCGCGTCGATTTTTTTTGAGGGGGGAGGTGGTGAGATTGTGGTAGTTGGGTAGAAGGAAAGGTGCGGGCGGGTGGGTGAAGAGGATGAGGTAGTAGTAATGTGTAGAACGAAGAGTTTAAATCTAGGTAAGTACCACTGTCCATTCAAGGCTCACTCAGCCACCCAGAGATGACAATTTGCGCAACAATTTGCACAAGTGGATACAAACGCCAAAATGTGGCGGCGTCCCACTCTCATTACTACTACTGCTACGGTAGGCGATCCGCCTGCACTACCATATCCAGCCCGCGATGGTGGCTGGTGGGAGTTTGCGCTACCGTCTCCATTATTATGATATTTTGTTTTGGTATGTATACAAATTTGCATTTTTTTCATTAATTTCTTTCCATTTTTTTAATATTAATTAAATTATTTATTTTTAATTTTTAAAAATTATTTTTCAAAATTTGCTATTTTTAAATAAAAAAAATTTCAGTTGTTTATGGGAGGGAAGACGAGGATATGGTGCACGGCTTTTATGTGTGTAATCTGCGGCGGCTGCGCCTCAAACGGAATTGTGTGGTAAGTAACACGACAGACGAAGACAGACAGAACACAGAAACAGACGAACAGACAGAAAAAAAAGACAGACAGACAGAGACAAGGGGAAAGAGATAGACATAGACATACAGACATAGTATACAGAGACAATTAGAAAAGGGAAACAGTCAGACAGGCAAGCAGACAGACCGGCAGAGACAAAAAGAAGAAGACAAACACACAGAGATAAAGGGAGACAGGTAAACAGATATAGGCAAAGAGAATGAGAGAGTCAGAGACAAACAGAAAAAAAAGACACCCAGACAGACTGACAGACTGATGATAATCAGAGTCTCCGACTGTCATCAGTCTATCAGTCTGGAAGTAGATGTGAATTAATGAATGTATTTTAGGCGTTTTCTATTGGCGTAAACAAGTCGTTGGATTTTGAGGACAAATTATATCGAATACTGGACGGAAATTGCGAAGTCGTAGTGTACCGTGAGGTAAAAAAGTCTTTTGTGTGCAGAAAATGAGAAAAAAAATTTTTATTATTTATTTTTGATTTATCCGTCACGTGGAAATTTGCAAATTTTTATAAGGAAAATTTGTAATATTTCCAGACGATTTTCAGCGTACTGCGCTTGTTTTGACTTTTTTTTCTCGACTTTTTTTTGCATTTTTTTGCAAAAGTGTTGCTAAAAATCTCCAGCCATTACTCAATAACAACAACAACAACAGCATCAACAACATCAAACATCCATCGATTGCTGTGACTTGAGTCTTTTGTGTGCAGAAAATGAGAAAAAAGTTTTTATTATTTATATTTACGAGCAACAAAAGCGCACGCGGAAACAAACACGTGGCGGAAGCGTTTGTTTTCTAAGCGCGCCATTTTACTTTTGTCGCTTTTGCAGAATCGACCGCGTAACATCGCCACGTACTACGGCTCGCCGCTTCGCTACGTCGACGGCAAATTGGCGGACTATGAGAGTTATAACGCGTCGAACGCGCCGCACGAAGCGATTTTGGAGACGATCGTCGAGCGCCATTTTCATTCGAAAAAAATTCCGCTCATGGTGTTCGACATTGGGCGTAAGCGATATTTCGTAAATTTCATTTGTTAATACATATGTGATCTCTCCTCTCTCACCTCTTTCTCACATTTTGTTATATTATATGTTCAGACCGCATCGCGTTGATCCTCACCTCACGTATAATGACGCTTCGCCCTTGCCAGGCGATTTTGAGGGTGCACTTTTATGACAAGCGGGACGCTCAAAAGCTGGTGCACGCGATGGCGAAAGCATCCTATCAGCTCGTCTCCATCCGCCAAATCCGTCGCCAAACGGCGAGCGCATTGCGCGCCCAAGCTGTAGCGGCCGGCGGTGCGCCTCCGCGGCGCAACGCGCGCATCGACAACTATGCCGGCGTCTACCATATGACATTCTGCAATCTACAGTGCTTCGAAGACTTCGACTGCGATCGTGAGCCGCCGTCCAATGGTGCGATCTCGTCCTCATTTCTTGAGCGAACAAGGATTTAAGCAATAATAATAAAATAAATTTTTGTTGTCTCAGAATTTCCTAATTTTCCACTACAAGTATTCAAAAATAATAAATAAAAATGAAAATAAATAAATAAATAAAAATTGTTGTGAGACGAAAAAAGAAAAATTTAAGAAATCTCTCCATAGCTGAGTGGTAGAGCGGTGGGCACAAGCCACTTACTCACATGTTCGATTTCACGTGATATTATTTTCAAATTTTTGCATCTGAAAAATGTCACGCTTTTGAATGAAATTTTTCCACGTGAAATTTTTTAAAATTCGCCAAACACTACACAGCACTACTCTACACATCTCCACGCCGCTGTAGTAAAAAGTTTTAAAGTGATTTAAAGGCGCAGTGCGCGCGCGGCTCATTCAAAAATTTTTCAAATTTCTCGGAGTTCTGCTTTAATTTTAAAAGTTTTATTCAAACATTTAAAGAAATAATTTATAAATCAGATAAAGTACACTGTATAACATCATCATATCGGCTGTGTAATCCAGTAATATCAGAATATCAATACGAGTGCGTTCCACTGACATAACCACACATATACTAATAACACGTTAACAAACAATGATATCAGCTACGAATATCAGCCTACGATAGCCGATGATGATAATAGATCAGGCTTGGGCGGAAGTGAAAATTTTCGGAATTCGGATTCGGAATTGTGAGGCTCAAAAACATCCGGAATTCTAAATTTTTAAGAAAAACAATTTTTTGAAAATTTTATAATTTAATTTTTTTGAAATAACGAAAAATTCAAAATTAGAAATTCCAAGGCTCAAAATGGCCAAAATTTGGAATTTCGAAATTACGCCCAACTCTGATACATACATATATGGGTTCTGCGACAATTGCGGGCGGCCGATTGCGGCTCGGACAATTGCGGCCCGCCGATTGCGGCTCGGACAATTGCGGCCCGCCGATTGCGGCTCGGACAATTGCGGGTGACAATTGCGGCTGGCAATTGCGGCCAGGACAATTGCGGCCCAAACAGTTCCTTTATTAAAATTGTCCCTTTATAAAAAATATCCAATTCTTTTAATTTTATATTACTTTCCTACTCGCCTAAGCCTTTGCCTAAGGCTCAGGCTCCGCATAGCCACGAGATTCACCTATTCGTTTAAGGTTTAGCCGAAAGCTCAAGCTCCGCATCGATTTTTTCCGAAAATTATTTTGTTAATATGGAACAATCTGGGCCGTAATTGTTTGGGCCGCAATTGTTTGAGCCGCAATTGTCCGAGCCGCAATTGTCCTGGCCGCAATTGTTAGCCGCAAAATGACATATATGTACACACATATATATTATATACATAGATATCAGATGGCAATATCAGCCGATATATGTACACACAATGATATCTCAGATGAGAACAAACGCCTATGGTACACTCAGCGGAATCCACTCGGGCAAGAAGTGAGTCTTCTTGTAGTCGGTACGCTCGAAGTCCGTGTTGTAGTAGATGGTAGCGCTCTTCGCCAAGTAGGCCATCCACCACGAGAACGTCGACACGGCGGCGGTGATGACTATGGTGTCGCAGGTGTGGATACCGTAGCACATGTCTACCGCACGTGGCATACTCCTTGGGATATAGTAGTTGATGTTGTGAAAGGCCTAAATTTTTTATAATACAAAAATTTTTTTTTAAGATTTTAGAACATTTGAAAAAAATATGATTAAAATAAAAAAATATTTGCTTCGAAGCGGCTTTGAACCTGCGGGCGGCTCAAATTTTCTTCACAAAAATCCCACTGCGCCATGAGTGAAAAGCACTGTAAGCCCCGCCTCTTTTTTTCAAATTTTGAATTTTTACAAAAAATTTTTTGTTAGTATTTTTTATTTGCAAAATTTAAAAAAAAATTGCAATTAATACACGGAAAAAATTATTAACAAAATAAATTAATTTCTTTTAACAAATTAATTTATTTTATTAGTTAAAAAATTATTTATAAAAATTTATAAATTATTAAAAACCTCGTTTTCATCTTTAACTTTGGCGTCCCGCACGGATTGCAGAAAAAGTTTATCGATGCCCAACAGCACAACCGAGAACGTGGAATTCGGATATTTTATCTGCAAAACGTGTATGTGTGAAAAATATGGTAAATTTCCCGTAGGAAAAAGTTCTGTTTGTTAAAACAACACACATACATACATACTCATTACATACAGTACTCACATACATACACATGTATACACACAAAATACATATATACTTATTATACAGTAAAGCGCGCCCTTACACGCTCGAGATCGAGAACGCGGTCGATGGCGGCTACGGTATAGTTGAACGTTGAGGCAATGCGCGGCCCGACAAAATCGCCCAAGCGCGTGTGAATACACACACGTCGATGATGCGCGTCCGCCATTTTTTCTGCGCTGAAAAGCAGAAAATAACATAAATTTTTTCTTATGTCTTTTTCATCTTTTTCTCTTTTTTTCTTTTTTTTCTATATCGTATTGACTCACTCTTCGCTAATGACATTATTTTTATGAATCAAAACAATTTCGTCATCAAAAGCTTGCCCGATTAGCTCGTGGTTGTAGCGGCGAAATTCTTCGCGTAGCGGTGGCGCACACTCCAAAATGACGCGCAACTCGTGTCGATAGTCGTGAAACCAGCGGTAGTTTTGCATAGCGCCATTTACGCGAATGACGAGCTCTGGCCGCGTCAGAAAACTAAGCGCAAATAATTGTAAATAAGAAATTTTTGCATTTTTGTACATAGTCACACACAAAGGTACACACAAACACATAAAGATATACACAAACACATATACACACAACCACAAATACACACCCAAACACGTATACACGCAAACACATATACACTCATATACACACACATACACATACACACATATACACACATACAAATATACACACTCTTGGTAGTTTTGTTATTAAATAATTAAATAAAAATTCGCTTACTCTTCGGGTATGTTGTAGGGACAACAACCCTTGAACACGTAGGTTTTCATGGAATTTGTCGATGTTTCCGACTGAAAAAAGAACACACAATTTTTTTTTCTCTAACGATAAAATAATTTTAACGCTCACGTAGAAATGCATTCGACCGTATAAGCCGGGAAACACGTTGATCATCTCCGCCTCCAGCTCGCGCTGGCACTTCTCGTTCATCGAGAAGAACGGCTGGCGCGACGAGAGTTTGCCGAGGCCGTAGATCGCCGCGAATTTGAAGAGCTAAAAGAAAGAGAAAGAATAAATTGGCGTGCGTGCCTAGTGCGATGATTGGCATGTGTCAAATGCGCTAATTACATATATAAAAAAATCTGTTGACTGTATCGGTGGACTGTGGGACATTTGACTCTCTCCTCCTATGAAGAAAAAGAGAGAAAGGGGGAGAGAAAGAGAAAAACGAGAGAGAGATAAAAAGACAGTTGTTTGTATCAAATAAAAGGTATATTTTGCGCTCTACGTCTATATGTATGTATGTACAATATAAACCTGATTGCCGAGTCCGGCGCACGTTGAGCTGAAGATGAATTTGTTGTGTTCGGGGAAGTGTTTGAACGCATGGCGCTCGAACAGCCCGTCGAACGAGAGAATCTCTTCGCGAAGGCTAGCGCCGTCGGGCGCCTCCGCCAAGAAGTCGCACTCGCACGCCGCGCAATAGGGAATGCCAGTGTGGGCGGACACCTTCACTCTACCTACACCAGAGAAAAAAAAGTTTTTTGGCGATCGTAACTGAGATGTTTATGCACAAAAGATTGTCTTATTCTTCTACCCCACCCCCCCCCCTTAAAAACTGGTGTTCGAAGAAAATAGTTTTGTTCGCGGAATTGTTGAATGTAGTAACTATGGCCGATTATCCGAAAATCGAAAGGAAAAAACACCAAAATTTCCACACTTCTGGAAATGTGGAAATGACACTATCCACACCTACCGTAGGTTGTGTAGAGAAATTGCACATAACAAATCGAGAGGAAAATGACAAGAATTCCGAAAAAAATTCGCCGCTTTTCGAGACCGTAACGATGCGAGAGACTACCGTAACCGCCGCCGCCACACCACCACCACCACCACCACCACGCGTTCGTAAAGTAGCGACGACATATTTGCGAAAAACCGTGGCGAGCGCTCATTCAAACGCGAAGAAGGTTTTGCGCGCTTTTTGACGCTTTTAGCAAAAATTTTTAAAGCTAAAAAATAAATGCAAATTGTTATCGTATATTAGTCTTCACCGTATCTTTTTCTATTCTATACTTCAAATTGACTAAAAAATGAAATTTTACGATATCATTTGGTCGTATGTATGCATGTAATACCTACACATACATACATATACACAAACACCTTGTATATCGGTTTAAACCTTACCCCCAATTACACGAGACTACAAATCTGGTAATTCCTCAACTTAATTCGTACTTCTACATAAGCGCACAGCCCTGCTACCCAATGAAATAGGAGCTCATGATTATTGACAAACCATTCGCCCCCCCCCCACCCCC
>SAUE01000010.1:19868-30107 GCA_009724625.1 Deladenus siricidicola | reverse complement strand
GGGAAAGGAAAGGAAAGGAAAAAAGCTGGAAGAAAGCAAAACTGAAGCAAAAGGAAAGGAAAGCAAAGGAAAACGGAGAAAATATCGAAAGGAAAGGAAAGAATGGAAGAGAAAGCAACGACCTCGAAGCGACCTCTCTTTTAACAAAATTGTAAGAAAAATTTTCGACGAAAATTCGCCCAAAGTAGGCTGAATTTGGGCGCGGTGTGTGCGCACGCCAAGCCACCGACGCGGCCGCGCGTGGTGTCGACGCGTAGCTCGGAAGTCGCGTCGTCGGCCGACGTCAAAAAACGCGCCAAATACCGCGTGGCCAATGAGCAAACCGCAGCGAACACGAAATTCTTCCACTTTTTTCAAGCGTCGATCGCGTTTAGCGGCGATTTGCGCAAATTTGCAGTAATTTGCGAGCGAACATTTCACACGGCTACGTTAGCGCACAATCGGCGCTACGCGATACCGTAAAAAAATTTACAAAATGTGCGTGGAATTTCGAGCAATTTGCACTTTTCTATGCGCAAAAAACATCGCGTAACGCGTCGTCCACCGCAAATTTGCAAATTTCGGCGCGATTTTTCTGCAAATTTTGCCAATTTTTTGCCACACTTTCTCCGCAAACGTTTTGCAGCATACGGAAAAATTTTGAAAAAATTTTTTAATAAACTTTTTTGCTATTAAACCAATAATACTTTCTCACTATAACGCTAAAAATTGTCAGTACAAATTTTCGTTTTTTTGCAAATGTTATTAGAAATTTTCCTCTAAATTACAAATTCAAAAGTTATACCAAACATGGCAATAGATTTTATTGATTTTTTGATTTTTGAGATATTCACAAGGATTACGGTATTACTTGTCATTTGCACTGTCCAAAAAATGAATTGTTAGTGCAAATTGGCTGACGAAACTGAGATTGCATTAACTTTTGTTTGGCGAATGAATGAGATACAAATTTGAAACTTTACAAATTCAAAGTCTTGCAAATTCAGTGTTTCCAAATTTTGGCTAAAGTTAAATTTCGACTTTCCCGCGCTTTTCTGGATTGCCCGAGTAACCCATCAATGTGGACAATCGATATGTCAGCGGATAGCCCATTAAAAATTATGTTGATCTGTGTAATCAAAAATGCTCAAAACCCAAATATATGAGTGCTGTCTGCGATAGAAAAAAGGGCGGGAAAGTCGAAATTTAACTTTAGCCAAAATTTGGAAACACTGTGCAAATTCAAAACTTTGCAAATTCAAAGCTCAGTAATTGTAAAATCTTTGCAAATTCGATGCTTTGCAACCTCATATCAATTGTAAAATCTTTGCAAATTCGATGCTTTGCAACCTCATAGCTTTGTAAATTAAAAACTTTGCAAATTGAAACTTTGCAAATTCTAAGCTTTGCGTCAGGAAATGTTAACGGATTAAAAATTTACAAATAAAAATTTACAAATTAAAAAATTGAATAGTGGGAACGAGTTCAAGAAATTTATCGTGTGTGTGGACCAGGACTGGGCGTAAAAATGCTTGTAAATACGATTTTTTGGTGTACGATATTTTCGACTTTTTCTGAAAACATTTTATTACAAAATCCGCCGACCATGCCAGCATCACCATCATTGAATAAGTAAATTTTTGAGGAAATATAAACAAAGTTTACTCTAAATTTTCGAATATTGGATTTTTTTTTGATTTTTTGTAATTTTTTTCTTTCGATTTTTGAACTTTTCTATTAATTACTTTTTTTACAACCCTGGTCCTCGCCAGCATAAGAATAACTTGTCGGAATTAGGTATATTCAGAAAATTCCCTTTTTTGACGGGAAAGCTAGAAAGACAAAAAAGCTTTCATTCATCTACCTTAGGAGCTATAAGATCTGAACCCAATTCACTAAATCCAATTCACTAAACCACTCAATTTTCTGAACTTAATTTTCAATCCTTTGAAACTCAACTTGCAGTTCTCTGAACTCAGTTCACTGAACTCAAAACACTGAACTACTTTATTTTCTGAACTCAATCCCAAGTCTTTGAACTCACAACTTACTGAACTTCATTCTTTCAACTCAAATCTCTTTCTTATATTTGACGTTTTTCAATTTTTTCGGCTTTTTCAAGGCATCTTTGTACAGTAAGATAAATATTTATATCGATTTTTATCCAATTTTCTAAATTTTTTTTTTATTTTCTTTTTTCAAATAACAAAAAATTGTGGCGTAATGGTTTTTTACCACTACTTTCGTCACATGTTTCGCTACATTTATTTATTTTTTATCTTTTTTATTGGCATTTCGCCAAACAACAATTCTTTGGACAGAAAGAAAGAAAGAAAGAAGAATAGAGAAAGAAAGAGAAAGAAAGAAGAGGGCAATTTTTAAGAAGAAGAATTCGAAAAAAATGGAAAAAATGAAAATAAAGCTGAAAGTTTGTCTTCAGATCGCGAAAAATGAAAAAATATAATATTATGATATATTTTGATGTCTTCCTCTCTCTTTCTCACTCTTTTCCCTCTCTCTCACTCTATTTCCAATTACACAATTAAAAGGGAATATGTAATAGCACAATTAATTTTTTCTATTTATTTTCAAATTTTATTTCAGATTCAGTGCCAAGAACATATTTATATGTTTTCTTCTTTTTCTCCGTTTCTTTCTCTCTCTATCTCTCTCTTTCTCGCGGTAATGTATTTTAAGGTTTTTACCAGGGTTACGCGGAATTCTAAATTTCGAATTCCGAAATTTAGTCGGATTAATTCGGAAGTTTTTCAAAAAAATTTGCAATAAAACTTTCGAGAAATTAATGTTTCTGCATAAAAATCCTCAAACTTTCTCACAGACATGCATTGTTTTGCAAAAAGTCCTTGATTATTAAAATTTTATAAGCAAAACAAGACGGAAAATTTTTAATTTTTAAAAAATCCAAATTCTTACTGTTTTAAGCCTCTGAATTCCGAATTGAAAGATTTACATGGTACATTTGTACCACAATGTGCCATTTTTCAAAAAATTTCAGAAAATTTCAGAATTCTGATGGCATTACATAGAAAATTGGCGCCAAACAAAAAGAAATTATTTCTTTTTCTCTCTTTCTCTATTCCTCTCCCTCTTCTTCTCTCTTTTCTTCCTTTCCTTTTTCTTTCTGTCCTTCCTTTCTTTTCTTCTTTCTTTTTATCTTTCCTTTCTTTCGTTCTTTCTTTTCAAATATTGTCAAGAATTGTGGAAGAAGAAATGTGACCGGCGGTGTGGTGGGAGAAATTTTTCCCGCTATTTTTCTCCGCTTTGGAGTGGGCGGAGCTTGTTGAATGTGCAAAATTGTGTGCTAAACAATCGTCATTTTCTATTCATTTTCGCTGGTGGGCAGCGTTCGGTACGGTCGCTACCGTCGGCTACAGCCCTCTCTTCTATTTTTTGATTATTTTTTTTTGTTTTGGCATTTACTTGCGCGGAATTTGCATGCAATTTGCATTAAGTTCGCAAAAAGGCTGACATAAATTTGCACCCGAATTGCATCCACTTTCAAAATAGGATCCAATTTGATTGCTTCAAATTTGCAGCCAATTCAAATTCCCTTCAATTGGCATACAGTTTCTATCCAATCTCACGAAATGAAGATCCAGTTTGCATGCAAATTGCGTCCGCCTTACGAAAATTGGATTCGTTTATTGAATTTATTTATGTGTGTATGTTGTGCATGTACGGTATGTTCTTCAGTTACAGTAGTAGTTAGCATACAAATTACCGTAATCTTTCATGCAAATTTGTGTTTCGATTATTTTTTCCAAACATTTCGATTTTATATAGAAATGAAAATATCAGAAAAGCCATTGGCACACATTCACACAGTATATACTATTACGGTATCTATATGTGTATGTGTATGCGGCGTATGTGTATAGATGTCTCCCGCCAATTTGGCGCCAATTTTCCGTAGTGGGCGTGGCGCTTCGCGATTTGCATTTTTCTGCACTTTGCAAAGCGAATGCTGATGATGATGATGATGAAAGCATTTTTGCGTTGTTGTTGTTGTTGCAGAGCACTTTTTTCGTTGTTGATGAGCATTTTTTCTCTTTCCTTGCTTTCCTTTCGATCGCTTTCCTTTCCTTTCCTTTTGAATGATGGCTTTCCTTTTGCTTACTTATGTTTATTTATACATGTATGTATGTATTTTTTGTGTAGGTGGGGTATGTGTGTGTTTGTGTAGGTGTGTGTATGTGTATGTGATGATGATGTATGTGTTTGGAAAGCGAGAGAGAAGATCCGCTTTGCTTTTTCCGCATTTACGAAAATTTAGATTTTATCGCAGCAAAAAAAGTCAGAAACATACCCCAAAACAATACATACAGTAGTCTTGGCGCTTTTCGCTCACAAATGTACCGTAATTATCCCATAATATTTATGTAATTATTTCCATTATTTTATTTTAACGAAAAATTTCTGTAAAATACACAAAAAAATGACACAGTAATTATTCTCAAAAACACCGTAATTATTCCGAAATATATTGTATTCCGGAATATTATGTGATAACATTCTTGAAACACAAAAATGCATAGTATCCCCAAAATTAATAAAATTATTACTGCACTTACATATGCCATGACTACTGTAATTATACCACGACTACCGTAATTATTCTATAACTAGAGTAATTAGATATATGTACATAATTAATACTGAAATTATGCCACAACATTGTTTTTCAATTTTGGCTAAGTGCATTTTTTACTTATTTCTTTGGTTTTAGCTACCGTTTGCTTCAGTCACTCGACTACGATAAATTTTCAACTTTCACAAATTTCCGCAAATTAATCGAAAAAAATGACGACCGTACCCGGCTCACCAGTACCGGCGGCTAGCGCCGGGCCAGCTACCTCGTCGCCAAAGAAGGCGGCCGCCGCGCCCAAAGCGCCAAAAGCACCCAAGTCGCCAAAGAAGGCGGCCGGCGCGGCGAAGGCAAAAGGCACCGCCGCCGCCGCCTCGCATCCCACCTACGGCGACATGATCAAGCACGCGGTCGCCGCACTCAACGAAAAGAAGGGCTCCAGCCGCGCCGCCATTCTCAAGTACGTCCTGCAGCACTACAAAGTCGGCACGAACTTCGCGCAGGTAAAAACATCTTTCAATTCTTTATGTTTGATATTAAATTTTATTGTTGATTTAAAAAATGGCCAATATATTTTAACTATAAAGGACTGAGAATTTTTGAGTTAATAAGTTAAGCATCATTTATATACTGTAGACTTTGACCATAGTGACAGACATCAGACTTTCGCTACTGTAACTGCATAGTTTATCTCGTTTGCTATCGTTTGCTTAGACGTAGTCTATGTTGGGAATAGCGTTGAGCATTTTTTGAAACTTTTTTCGTGCTAAAAAAACATAAACCAACAATGAGAGAAATAGGCACTGTACTCTCTCGCTCACTTTCACATCTTTGCGCTTTCTGTAAAAATATGTAAATAAAGCAGAGAATGGAAGATGAGCGAGAGATCATAGTGTCTTTTTCGCTAACAATGCTACTTCGTCTTACAGTAGTTTCCTACAAACACAAAATAATCATATGGTTTTCAGATCAATTCGCACATTCGCCAGGCGCTCAAGCGCGGCGTCACCTCGGGCGCACTGAAGCAAACGAAGGGCGTCGGCGCGTCGGGATCTTTCCGCGTGGGCGAGAAGAAGGCGGTCAAAAAGGCCGCAAAGGCGAAGAAGCCCAAGGTTGCGGGCGCCGCGAAAGTGAAGAAATCGCCGAAGAAGAAGGTTGCCAAGAAGAGCGCCGGCGCCTCACCCAAGAAGCCGAAGGCGGCCAAGGCGAAGAAGCCAGCGGCTGCGCCAGCCGCCGCCGCAGCGCCAGCGTCGAGCGCGCCTGCCGCCGCGCCCGCAAAGAGCGCCGCGCCGAAGAAGGCGGCCGCCGCACCGAAAAAGAAGGCCGCACCCGCAAAGAAAGCCGTCGCCAAGAAGGCGTCGCCGGCGAAGAAGACAATCGCCAAAAAGCCAAAGGCCGCCAAATCGCCCAAGAAGAAAGCCGCCGCCAAAAAGCCCAAATCGCCCGCCAAGGCCAAGTAGAGAAATTCTCTGAAATTCTTAGAACATCTCACATGTATTCTCAGATAGAAAATGTCGGCATTCGGTGAAATGATAGCACAAATATCAAATAGAAAAAGTTGATTTTGCCAATGAACGAGCTCATTTCACGAATGAGTGACCACATTCGCAAAATGATCTCATTCATATACGATTTTCAGTGTGAGTGAGTTACGGTAGACCGAAGAATTTTTCGCCTTCATTTTCCAAGCAAACTTTTTTTTCATAAGAATATAATCAAAATTCACTTAAATATTCACGAATTGGCTTAGCCCATTTTTTAGGTAGTGATTTGAGAATTTATCCGAATTCGTGCCCAGAACACATATATATGTATTTTCCTTTTTTTTTCTCGTCCTCTCCCTCTCTCACACACTCACAGTCCACTCCGGGAAGATGTACAGTAATGAGGGGGGAATTTTTTTGAATTACTAAATGATATTTTTTCCCAATTTTATGCCCAAATTTAGTTGAAATTGTTAGAAAAAATACTTTTTTTGTTTGTTACTACTATTTTTACTATTTTCTATGGAAATTTGTCTACTTTTTTCCGTCTTAAAAAGTCATTTTTGATATCATTTTATATAAAATTCTGTGCAATTTCAAAAAAAAAAATTAAATAATTTTTAAAAGTTTTGAATTTTCGCAAAATTTTCCATTTTCAAATTTGTTTATCTTATTTTATTTTTTCTTTGGCTATTTGAATTCCCTTTCACTTTTTACTTACGGTATTCATTGTAGAGAGCGACGTGTAAATATATATGTACAGTATAATTTGCTATTTTTTCTCTTTGATATTCCATTTTGACCATTTAATAAAACAAATATAATTACATAATTTATTGTTGATTTGCACAAAAACCTACAACGATATCAATTACACACATAATTATTGTATGTTAAAAAATTACGGTGAAAAAAAATAAAGTAGGATGCTAAGACGCACTAGGTACGATTACTAAACAAAAAACAAATTTATACACAATTTCAAGAAAGTTTAAAGTTGAGAAGACTCCAGTTTCCCTCTTACGAACTTCGAGAAGTGTAGCAACACATTAATGCACGTTGTATACTGTAGATATATGTATATTATTTTTTAAGAAATAAAAATTTTAAAGTACCGTTTTTGAACAAAAAAAATTTTTTTTGGGGGGGGGGAATGCAAATTTATAAAGAAAAGTTTTCAAAAAAACTTGAAAAGAACTTTGGTATAAAAAGTGATGTTCGATAAAGTTCGGTTCAGTGTTGTTGTAACTTGAATACTTTTTGAATCTTCAAGGATCTACGTATAATAAAGATGTCTCCAATGTGGGCATGGCACAAGCAATAAAGTGTTCAAAATGGATATAGTTCCAACACTAGTATTATAGTAACAGTACTGCATTTTTGGGGACTACAGTATGTATACACATACAGGGTGCGGAAAAAGTTCTTTCAATTTTTTTAAAATGATGTATTTCTGATTATGTAAAATATTTTCCCTTCAAATATGCGTCAAACGAAAGCTTATAAAATTCTGAACAAGACATAATAAACAAAAAGTCAATATATTATCTGTGACTGAGTGCTGTTTGTGCCGTATGTGCGCAATAATTTTTTGGCTGTGCATAGCCGAAATTTCTCAATTGGTTAAAGTATTTTCTAACGTAAACGAATAAAAAAATTAATTTTTCTTGTTTTTCGTTTTGTAGAGAATTTTTTAAGCTTTCAGATTTCGATTTAAGCACGAAAAAATATTCATTATGCGCTTGTTCACAATTAATATAGTGAAAAACATGGTCCGAGCACTGAGCCAGCATCAGCCCTAAATTTAATTTAAAATTTATACTACATCACAAATAATATTTTTACTTTCTACTAATTTTATCTTGTGCAGAATTTCATAAGCTTTCTTTTAACGTATTAAAAAAAACATATTTTTTCAAAAAAAATTATTTAAAATGATCAGAAATACATCATTTTAAAAAAATTGAAAGAACTTTTTTCGCATCCTGTACATATTACTACATATATTATACATTACTGTATACAAGCAAATTATCTACTATACTGTAACTGAAACACTCATACAACATACTTATAGATACATATGTATATATTTAGTTATGTATCGTTGTTTTTACATATATCGTATTTTGATTATTGTACTGTAATCGTCTTATTATAATTAAGTATTTACCTTGTACACTTACTTGGGTATTGTGTTATGCATTTATTTCTTTAGATATTTGTTTATTTGTTGTTATTATTATTATTATTATTGCTTTTTCATCAGTTACATATGTATGTTCATTATACATATACATACATACGTCATCATATATACATATAATAATAACGTAGAAACAAAATAATTAAGTTAAGTAAATGCATAAATAAATAAATACTGTAAAATATGCGTGAAAAAGAAATTTCATTCGAATGCATTGTTTAGTGTAAGATACAGATACGTGAGTCGCAAAATTACTGTACGATAAGTAATTTTGTTTAGGTGATGCAGTAAATTGTTTTTTTTATTTTTTTTTGGAAAAATACATATTTGATTTTTGTAAAAAAAATCTAAAAAATTGCAGTAAATTAATTGCAATTACATCAATTACAAACTGTATTAGCGGATTGTTCAGAGGTTGGGCTCGTCGGGGGATACGGAACTCAGGCTGGGTCTTTATGAGGAAATACGACCACAAGAAAGTTGTGGGTACGGTAATCCGGTTGGGTCGTCGGGGGATACGACGGTAAACAAAAATATACAAAAAATGACCAAAATTACTTCTTCTTACCATACTTCTCAACGGTTGAATAAAGTTTAAAAATTGAATAAAGTTTAATAAATTCTATAATTGCAAAAATTTAATAGAGAAGAGGGAGGGTGGATTCGAGGTCTTACAAAATGTTAAAAATATTAGCAAAAGAAAAAAATTCAAATTTAAATTTTTTATTGGCTTTTTTAATTTTTTTGTTTTTGCCGCCAAAGCAATTACAGTAATCGAACGTCTCGTCAAACTTCAACACACCTACGGTGTTCTCTGCTAAAAAAGTCCTCCGTCCCAACAGAAAATCGATTTTCTTTCCTCCCAACTTTAACTTAAAAGCTGAAAATAATCGCGAAATTTGCGAATTTGCAGTGTTTTCTTCTTTCACTGACGTCACTCAACGTTATTTTTTTTCGACTTTTGTCGACGAATCGCGTCAGCGAGGGCGTTTTCGGATAGCGCACAATCCGCCGAGTTCAGCGACGTCAAAATCGGCGCGCTTCGGCGCCGGAAACACGCGGAGAATCGCGAAAAACCCCACCCAAAATTCAGTAGTGTTATCTCGATTCGAGAAAGTTCGCCGAATTTCGCACAATTTATGAATAATTATTTAAAATTTTTTGATATTTTCGAGATCTTCATTCGCTGAGCTAGCGCGCTGTCGGCGCTAGTCGACAATTGTCGCGCTCCGTTGCAAGAAATTTGCGCCTAAACAAAGTATACTTTGCAAAAATTTCGGAAATTTTTTTTTCTTCGCGTCCGCGCGTTGTCGCGGATTCGCGAACGCAGAAAATTCACGGCTCATTCGATAGCGCAGGTTTTGCGCCGGCGAATGACGCCGGCCGCGTCCGCATTCGAAACCGGGAAGACGGCCATTCGCCGTGTTGAAGTCGCCACACTTCTCCACTCAACGTCCCCTCGATGGGCGTATGCGAGAAAAGTTGTGGGGGGGTCGCTTCGAGGTTGTGTGTGTTGTGGTGAATTTCTCATTTCTTTTCCTTCGCATATCTAATCTTTTTATTTTGTGTGTGCTTATGTGTTTGTGTGTGTGTGTGTGTGTTTGAAATGGCAGAAGCGACAGTGTTGGCTGTGTTGCTGTGTGTGGCGCTCGCTTTCGCTGTTTCACTGCGCCGCTTGCCCCGAAATTGCCTTTTTCCAACATATCCTTTACCACCCAACCAACCATCCATCCATTCATTCATTCATTTTCCGCTAGGAAGTTATTGCTTTTCTACTCTTTTTCTCCTGACCCAATGCGTATTTTTTGTCATTGCTATCTCCTTTCCTTTCTGTTGTGTTTGTATGTATACTGCGTCTTCTGTATACACACACATACATATACATACGCGCGCGCGCGCACACGCACGCACACACACACACACACACACACACACACACACACACACACACACACACACACACA